>JAKTUB010000474.1:0-16771 GCA_030556465.1 Metschnikowia picachoensis | reverse complement strand
CACACGCACACGGCCTCCACGCGGAATCTACATCAGGCCCTTTATCTCCTGCACCACCTATTCGCCCAAGCTCCAGCACGCGCATGCGAGGTCCTGCAAAAACCCATTTCCAACGATAAAGGCATCAAAGATTGCCAAAACAACACCGATTTTGGTGGAAAAACAAGAAGAATACATTTTACCATGGCACTGCAACAGCCGGCATACTTTGGACCCCGCCAGCTCCAGCCGCTCAATGCGAAAATGCGCCACGGGTTCGATGAGGAGTACAACTCGGAACACTTTCTCTCGCTTTTGGCGAACAACTTTTACATCTACTATGACGATAAGCGTCACAATGCCAACGGCAGCCCGATCCCCGCAAAGATGAAGCAAATGCCGCAGCACGCGAAAAACTACCAGCCGATTGTCGACTGGAAGGTGATGAAGGAACGGCAAAAGACAATTCTGGCCGTGCTCGTTCTTTGCCTCAACTTGGGCGTGGACCCGCCGGACATCATGAAAACATACCCCTGCGCAAAGTATGAGGCATGGTGCGATCCAACGAGCTTTTCCGACACGAAAAAGGCGATCGAGGCTATTGGCAAAAGCCTCCAGACCCAATACGAGACGCTCTCGTTGCGCACACGGTACAAACAGCTGCTAGACCCTTGCGTCGAAGATGTCAAGCGGTTCTGCAACACTTTGCGGCGCAATGCCAAAGAAGAGCGCATTCTCTTTCATTACAACGGACATGGCGTGCCGCAGCCGACCGCCAGCGGCGAAATCTGGGTGTTCAATCGCGGGTACACGCAGTACATTCCGATCTCGCTCTACGATCTCCAGACGTGGCTCGGCGCGCCGGTCATCTTTGTCTATGACTGCAATAGTGCCGGTAACATTGTGCATAACTTCAAGAAATTCGTACAGAAACGCATCGACGACGACAACGAAGGAAACCATGACTTGAGTGCGCCGTCGCCGACGCTGGCGTACCTTGACTCGATCCAGTTGGCCGCATGTAAGTCAAACGAGATCCTTCCGATGAGCCCGCACCTCCCAGCGGACTTGTTTTCCTGCTGCTTGACGAGCCCTATCGATATTTCGCTCAAGTGGTTTGTCATGCAGCTGCCGCTCAAGGATAGCTACTACCTGATGCTTCCAAGGAACGCAGCAGGCAACATCATTGTTCCGGGAAAACTCACCGACCGGCGTACGCCCTTGGGCGAGCTCAACTGGATCTTCACCGCCATCACAGACACAATCGCCTGGACATCGTTGTCGCGGCCGATTTTCAAGCGCTTGTTCCGCCAGGATTTGATGGTGGCCGCGTTGTTCCGCAATTTCCTCCTTGCCAAACGCATAATGCCGCATTTCAACTGCAACCCAGTCAGTGACCCGCCCTTGCCGGAGTCCGTGCGCTTCCACCCAATGTGGGATTCTTGGGACCTTGCGATCGATCAGGTTTTCGCACAATTGATCAAATCAAATGACCCAGACCCGTACTCGTCCACGGTGCCGAGCTTGCAGGGCAAACCAGCAGCATTAAGCGAGAAGCCGCTGGGGACTCTCGCCGTGTCGAATGGATCAGCCGTGGCACAAAACAGCTCGTCAGCATCACCTGTGCAGGCTCTTTCCAATTATCAACACTCCACTTTCTTCGAGCAACAATTGACAGCGTTTGAGATCTGGCTCAAATATGCGGGACTGTCGACGAAGATCCCACCTGAGCAATTGCCGATCGTCTTGCAAGTGTTGCTCTCACAAGTTCACCGCCTTCGAGCATTGATTTTGCTTCTGAAATTTTTGGACTTGGGACCCTGGGCTGTGTACTTGTCTTTATCCATCGGTATCTTTCCATATGTCCTCAAATTACTCCAGAGTCCGGCACAAGAGTTAAAACCCGTGCTTATTTTCATCTGGGCAAGAATCATGGCTATTGACTACACCAGCACACAACAGGAGCTTTGCAAGGATAAGGGCTACAATTACTTCTACCTCATTTTGAACTCCAGCCCTTCAAACCCAATAGGTGCTCCAGGTGCCCCAGGCGGCTCAATAAATTCGAGCAGTGGCTCCGGCAGTGTTATTGTCAATGACGATCACAAGGCTATGAGTGCTTTCATTTTGACGTTATTCATAAAGGATTTCAAAAATGGACAAAGGCTCTGCTTCTCGATTGAACTAGTGACGAATTGTCTCAAGTTTGTAGCCACCAGCGAGAACCCGTTGCTACGTCAGTGGTGCTGTCTACTTTTGTCTCAGTTATGGCTCAAATACCCGGACGGAAAATGGAAAATTTACAAGGATGGTTACTTCTCCCAGTTTTTGGACCTTGTAAGTGATCCCATCCCGGAGGTAAGGACTTCCATTATCATTGCGCTTAGTACATTTTTGACGGACGTACTGGAAGATACACTGAGTGGATCTCAGAAACCTAAAATTCCTCTTCAGCATTCGCCGGCCCAACAGAATCCTGCAGCAAACGGTGGCTCTTACAAAGAAGGCAATGGTTCTTCTGCTAATGTCACCGCCGACCTCAGAAGTGACGAATTACGCCAACAAGACTTGAAAATAGCCAATGTCATTCTCAGATTGCTCGGAGACGGGTCGACCATTGTGAGAAAGGAGATAGTCTTTTTTATTCATCGTTTCATCAAAATCTACGAAAAGTTCTTTTTGGTTGTGGCTTTCAATCAATTAGAGGAGGAGATCGTGTTGATAGACAACCCTAACAACCTTCAAGAGTTCAGGAAAAAGTCACCTGCTTACGGATCCATCTTCAGCTCTATCTGGAAAGCGTTGTTGATCCTATCCGAGGATCCCCACATTGAAGTGAAGGAGTTAGCTGAGACCCTTATAGACAGTGTCATGGTCAAACTAAATGAAAGCGACTTGGCTGGACTAGTTAAGGAAATGCAGGAATACTTGTTGAGCAAGTCCTCCATTAATATTAGAGACAATTTCAAGTCTGCCCCAATTGTTGATCGCACGCCAATCAGTATGCACAAGGATAACCTCAAGCGCCAGGCATCGAGCGCTTCAATTATCAACAGGAAAAACGAAGTGATCATGAGCGGTGGTTCTTTGAAAACTCGATCAATTTCACACAGTGGTGGTAAAGAAAACTCATTCGATAATCTGGAAACATCCTCCATTAGCTCCAAATTGAGAGGTTTTGGGATTGGGAAGTTGCTCAAATCATTTCAAATAAATGAGGAAACAGACTTGAAGAACTTCACAAGAATTCTCAACTCTGGACCTGCTGTTAGTCAATACGGTGCTGAATACCAGCCCAAGTCTCCCAGATTTCACTTGAGAGAGACAAAAAAAGAATTACAACTTCCAGACGAGTCGGGCTTTTTTGAGTACAGTTGTGAGACATTTCAAGAGCCTCAAATGTCCAAGTCTGAGATTGATGAGCCTGGTTCAGAGGAATATGTCAAAAGGTTATGGCGCCGGAACAGAAACGAGCAGACGATTCTGGAGACTCAGCCGCAAAAGAAAATGGCTCTCCGCGGAGATTGGAACCAAAATATTACCATTCTCAGCAACAAAACACAGCCCAAACTAATCAAGTTCATGCAGTTTGAGAAATTGTTGGTATCGACAGATGAAAAGGATACAGTGTCGGTTTGGGACTGGGAGGCTAATGAGATCGTGCACAAGTTCTCAAATGGTAATCCCTTTGGTACAAAAATCACAGACTTGAAGTTTTTGAACGAAGATGATGTACCATTGATTTTGACAGGTTCTTCGGATGGCGTCGTCAAAATCTACAAGAACTTCCATACAGAAAGTAACAAAGAAGATGGATCTGTCAAGCTTGTGGCTGCGTGGAGAGCTTTGACCGATCTCCTTCTAACCTCAAAAAGTTCCGGCTTGATCAGTGAGTGGCAGCAATCTCGTGGATCGTTATTGGTCAGTGGAGATGTAAAAATAATTCGAGTGTGGGATTCACCGAGAGAGCTCTGTATCTCTGACATACCTGCGCGGTCTTCTTCGTCGATTACAAGCTTGACATCAGATCAAGTTGCTGGTGATATCTTCGTTGCTGGCTTTGATGATGGCAGCTTGAGGGTATATGACAGACGACTTGATTCACGCGAGTCGATGGTTAAAGTATGGCAAAATGGGCGCGGTGGCGCTAAGGATATAGGACGTGGCTCGATCAGAAATGTACACATGCAGAGAGGAGGTTTTAGAGAGTTGGTGAGTGGGTCAGCTGATGGGTTCGTCAATTTATGGGATATTCGAAGCTCGGCGCCTGTCTCGACCTTCACTGGCGCAGAAAAAAGTATAAGGTCGATCGACGTTCATGAGCATGCGCCTATAATCACAACGGGGTCGAAAGCCGTGAACATCTGGACAACATCAGGGGATGTTGTGTCAACCTTGAAAAATCCTCATGACACGTATCTCACTAACAGAACGTCAAATTATTTGTCTGGAATCTCTTTCCACCCGCATCGCATGATGGTTGCAACGAACTACAATCAAGACGGGCATATCAACATTTACACCTGCACAGATATAGTTTCGGAATATTGAAGAGCAACCAATTTGAGCTCATGACCATATGCCACTTCCTGGTGCTTTAGATTTTTACACTGGGGCAGCCTTCAAAACTTGCATGTGCCATGAAAAGCTTTCATTGGCTATCTAAAAGAGCCATGTCTGCGGCTAAATCCGACACGCGCAGTGCCCCGCGCTTCGGACATGTCCCAGATCTGATATAAGTCAGACAGTGGGCCGTTGCTGTGGGTTTCAAAAAAGGCAATTCAATAAATTGGGAAACAGTTTTAGGATTTGATTTTAATTCCTGAGATCGTGCATGCAAAAGAATAATGGAATTTCCCCAGTCTCACTTCATATCGTGTCAGCTAACTAGCATTCCCATGCGCTAAGAAAGCATTGAGATGGTGTCATCATTTGATACGCCGGCCTGGAAATACGAGACAAAGATAAGAAAGAAAAGATTCAAGGCGTCAAATCGAAGGGGTTTCGTCTTTTTTTTGCCCCTTTGAGTTCAATTTGTCGTGGCTGCTTGTGCCTATTGTGAATAATCCCGACTCTATTTGGGCTGCAGGTGGCGAGCGAGTATGCACACCGGCGCACCACTGGCGCAATAACCGAAACTTTGGGCACGGACGATAAATCTGCCTAACCGCAATTCAAATATAATGTCCATATCATCCGAGGTCGGAGCGGCAATTGAAGATGAAAGCCTTCACTTTAGCCAGCCGAAAACCCCATCGCTGCGCGTGGGAGAAATCACCGCCATACAAAAAATGATCTCTGCATGTCTGGGCTCGCTCGTGACATCTTTTGCCGTGACACCATTTGACGTGGTCCGCATCCGAATACAACAACAGGAAATCATGCAGACGGCCAAAACCTGCTGTGAAGTACCGGCGGCTCCTTCGATGGCACCAGCTTCGGCGGCGCGTGCCATTGCCACATCCCCACCTGGTGTTTTCTGGATCAATCAGTCATACTGCGCATCTTCAAAAGATTGCCCCAGAATCACGTCCACATTTCAGGGTATGCTCGTGATAAGCCGCAACGAAGGACTCCCGGTTTTGTGGCGCGGTCTCTCGCTTACGTTACTAATGGCAATCCCCTCCAATATCATATACTTCACAGGGTACGAATACGTGAAAGAAATCTCCCCGCTACGCAACCACCCGCTAAATCCGCTTCTATGCGGCATGTTTGCCCGCACAATGTCTGCCACTGTTGTATCACCCATTGAGCTTGTGAAAACACGCTTACAATCGATCCCGTCTGATGTTCATGGCGGGAAACCGAAAACCAGGCTAATCAGCTCTCTACTAAAAGACTCTGCCGCTGCAATCAAGAAAAACGGATTTGGTTCGATGTTCACCGGCTTGCAGATTACTCTATGGAGAGATGTACCTTTTCTGGGTATTTACTGGCTGTGCTACGAATTTTTCAAAGAGCAACTTAGCGCAGGTTTGGGCGTTGATTTCAACAATCACCATGTTAAGCAAGAAGACTGGAAGGTTTTTGCCACGAGTTTCGCCTCCGGGTCTTTGAGTGGGATCATTGCTGCATTCTTCACAAACCCGTTTGATGTGGGAAAGACGAGGCTACAGATAGCAACGCAGGAAAAGCCTAAGACGAGGGCATCCATGTTTCTGTTTCTCTCGCAAATATGCAGGAAGGAGGGCGTCGGTGCACTTTATAGTGGCTTCGCGCCTCGAGTGATGAAAATTGCTCCTCTGTGCGCCATCATGATTTCGTCTTACGAGATCGGTAAGAAATTTTTCAAGGACAGTCTGTGAATAAAACTGAAGCTTTGTACATACATATCAATAAAGAACAGCGCATTTCGTGTGAAATGGATATTGAGTATATTCGACCAGTCTAACTATGCATGCCCCAGCCTTCTCGATTCTCCTCAAAATTTCGTATGTCGAAGTCCCTGTACCTGCTGGCCAAGTCGTCGTGTTCTCTTACCACGTTATTAGCAAAAAAATCTTCTCGTTTTAGCAACTCTGCAATCTCCCTGAGCCCCAGTGACTGTCTGGACCGGTCCTTCTTCCCGCTGCCCAGGCCAGAGTTATTTTCTGGCGGCCGCGTGTTCAAAGGACTAGCTTTAGTGCTGTCAGTAGGGCAGTCACCCACGGGTTGGTCATTTGTAGGCATTTCCAATCTCCTCACAGGAGAGGACGGGTCGCCATCACGGATCTGCCCCGCTAGTAAGTTCGCCTTCTGGTTTAGCGTCATGAGTGCCCCTTGGAGCCAGGTCAAATATTCTGTGATAGCCGCCCTCAAGTTAATTGATGCCGTGCGTGCCAACTGCTGTTCTATGAGTTTCAAGTTGTATTCCGATTCCTCGATCTGGTCCAAGTACAATGTAGCCTGTTGCGCCTGTGGCCCCAGCTTTAGCGCAGTATCATTATACTGTTTTTGCAAATTGTCGTGAATTGACAAGAGAAAACGCTGTCGATCTTCGCGAGACGCGATAGCACCCAATTTCACCTTGAAGGAGTTTAACCGATCTGCCTGTGTTGCAAATGCCAATCCGACACTATCGATAAGAAACGTGAAGTCACGCATCATTGACGACACTTCTTCATTGGGCAAATCGGCCGCCCACGTCGTTAGCGCCTCGACAAGCGTTTGCTGTGACGACATGGCTTTCTTTTGTGCTTTCGTTGCTTTTTCAATAAGCCGCTGAAGATCAACCGCGCCAATTTTCTTTCTGCTTTGTGCGGGCGGGTATTGCGAAACTAATTTTTGGAGCATCTTTACCACAGCCGCCGTAGTGGGCCTCTTCAACGTAGAGTACGCCGTTTGAAACACAGACGTCACTGGCGGTTTTTCCATATCTGAATTTTGTTAGATTCTGGATTTCACAGCAGTGCCGAGTTGTAGGAGCTTTTAACAAGAGTCGAAACTGATGGCTGCAAAAATAGGTGAGTTGCGAGTGTATTTTGCACAGTCAATGGTATCTCTATTCAAATGTCAGTATTAACAAAAAGTACAGAGGGCAAAAACAAGTGGTCGTTTTATTCTGCTTGGCTTCGAATTCCTTTATCACTCAGTGGCTCGTCTCTCTTCTGTTTGCGATTGATGGACACGCGCGTTTGGCACAGAACCAAACAAGAATTCGAGGCAGAAATCGCGATTGTCCGAATTGCAGCATTCGCACGGCTAAACAACGATGTCCAGGTATGGATCTCAAAATTGATACTCTTCACTATCGTGAAAGAAGATTAGATGTTTTCGCGCCTTTTTCGGCATGCCGCCAACCCTGCTAAATGCTGAAATTGCCGCCACTTTGAGTGATGAAGCCCCAACACAACCCAACATTAGCATGAAAGCGCCGCTTTTGGCAGACCGTATGATCTAATTTCAGGAATATCGTCCAGCTTCACTAAATGCCGCCAGTCCAAATCTCTCAAATCGCGTCTGTCTCCGAACTTCGTGAACCCCTTCGATATAAACACCCCTGGTGAAACTCTTTTTTCGCCATCTAATGGCAAATCACGCTCGATTCAGCAAACATATCAGACGACTTTGGTGAAGAAAAACAGAAACAACTAAAAAATATCAGGGTGATTTTTCAGACAAAAAAATAAAAAGATCTATTTCTTCAGGACCTCCTCATCGATGTTCAATCCCGTGATTTTTGAAATTGAGCGACGCAAACTCTCCAAGCTGCTGTGCACTTTTTGCTGGCTGGAAGCGGCGGTTTCCTCCACCAGATGCACAAACCCATTGGCCTGCTCTAATGCCGCTACCTGCTGCTTAGCTACCTCGGGCAAGGCACGCTGTTCAGCCGCCCAAACAAAGTCGCGCGTGTTGCGGAATGTTTGCGGCAAAAAGTAGCTAAATGCAGCCACACCGAGCGCGACAGGGTACACGGCGCGTGCAACGATGTTGCGGTTCCGCGCCAAGATGTTTCCAGAAAGGCCGGCAATAATAATATATATCGAGTTGGGAAACAAGTCTTCGCGTTTGTTGTGAAGCGCGGCCATTGTGTCTGTGACCTTCCGCTCTGTCTCGAACACAGCGTGTTTTCTCCCGTGAAGGTAGTTATACGTAGCAGTATAGCCGCTGAAAAGTGTCTCACGAACGCTTCGGAAAGCAGACTCGAGGGGAGCTGCGGAACGTACGGTCACGCCGTTGACAAGGCTACGTGGGCCCAAAAGCTCGGCTTCGGCGGGTGTGCTTGGCGTGACGGTGCCTGGCAAGGGCACCACCTGCTGCTCATTCTCGTAGAATCTGCGTTTAGATTCATTTTGCACCGGCGATTTTGCAATGCTGTGAGCTGCGAAGGCTGAGGTAGCGCATGCAAAGGTTAAGAGCGCTCTGGACATGGTGGCCTGAATTTGTATGTCGATAAATGGTCTTTTGGCGTTGGGATGTTTTAACAAGTGAGCGTACTTGAGGTGCACGGGTGTTTTCTCGAACAAGCTCCTACTTGTGATTCGTTGTGCGTGCGAGCTAGCCTGGCTAGATGTGCTCGTTCTAGGAGAAGCGGTATTACGAAATACTTTTGGCCGTCTAAATTTTACACATGCATAAATTGCGTTTGTGTTTCTTCACGCTCCCATGCGATTACAAGTTTCAGGCGCTACATACTGCTGTGACGGCTATTTATTGTTCAATTTTGGGCCTGCAGTATGGTGAGACAAACGTGCGAAGCCTAATGTTATTGCTTTAAAGTGAACAAATTGTGCAAATGCGAATTTTTCTTCCACAAAAGAGGGCTCATAATGGCATGCAAACAAAGAGATGTTCTGTGTGGATCTCGGAAAGAGTAACCACCGTTCATATATATCGACTGTTGTTTACCCAAACGCATCGTCGATCCTCAATGCGCTACCATGTGTAGTACGAGACAGCGTTAGACCGTTAGCGTATTCAAACCGTTGTTTTTGCCGAGGTTGATAATTCGAGCGGATCAATTTCGCCGGTTCCATGCCAAATGTCACCACCTCTCTCATCTCGATGGCATGTTGGTATCTTTACTATCGCTAAGGTAGATTGCACCGGACGCAAGTCTCTCTTAGCGCATTCCTAATTGCCGACAAGCTGGATACAGGAGCAAAACCTTCTTGTTTCAGTGAAATTAACCCGAAAGTCTAAATTCTTATCTCGAAAAAAAGTTTGCCACTAAAGCCAGGTGATAACGTGCCTGACGTGCGCCCTAACTATACGATACGCTCAAAGGATATTGTGAGAATACTGAGCTCATGACCATCGTTTCATTCAACCCTGTGTCTTTTCTGCAAAAAAAAAAACAAGAAAAAAACACAACTCGGTTCAGCATTGTGTTACATTCTCGGCCATGATGATAGGTCAAACGTTCCGCAGTGTCACGTGCGCATGCAACCTCACCATGATGCATGCAGGTCACAATGCTCATCTCATAATGCCATCGACAGTAATGAAGTTTCAAATCGGCGTAAACATGTCTCTGAATGCCAGATTACTACTATCCAGACGCGTTTCATGCGTTCTGCAAAAGGCAGGGTTTCGAAGTTTGAGCACACATGTCTACGCGGCCCAAGATCTGCCCTCATTAGATGCAGACAGTACCAGCACTCTGAATAACCCTACAAGGATAAATTTACCCTTTGATCGAAACAGAGATGCCGAAAAGTTCGGCAAGCTTGTGCGTGACGAGTATTATGCTCAGAAAAGCGATCTCTTTGATGGTCAGCACATGAAAAAAACTGCACTTTTGGCCGAGAAACCGCGGTATGAAGCCTCGCCCTCACCCTTTCGGAATGAAGACGGCACATTTCTACAAGGTGGCAATTCCGAAGAGGCACGGCTTGATCCGCGTACACTTGCAGCCCGTGCGGACTCGCTGGTAGTAAAGTTGCCTGCGGAAATCGCCAAGGTGATCAATAAGAACATTCTACTGACCGTGCAACCGGGGAAGCTCCGCGAAAGAGCGGCTCAGATCTACCAAGCGCTCGATAAGGAACAGATTCAAAAGGCACCAGAGCTGCTGCTAGACGCCGACGCGCATATCGCGGCGTTATTTTTACAAAATTACTCGCATGCTTACAGAGCGCTTTCTGAGTTGAAAAAACGCGTGGGGCCTTCTTTCAGCCCAGATTCTGTGCTTGATGTTGGGTACGGACCCGGAACTGGTATGATAGCCTTAAATGAACTAATGGGCGCCGGGTTTTTCCCAAAGACAAAGGACGTGTATGTGGTAGGAAGGTCGAATAAAGCCATGAAGAAACGCGCAAAAATCTTATTGTCGAGACAGCTCTGCGAGATCCCGCCACAGGCCCTGGAAAAGGATGTGGGGCTCTCAGAATTAAGAGGCGAACTCGAAGAGACTCACAATAAAGCGGAATACAAAGAAGAGCATACGGAGTTCGAACCGTTCAAAACTCATATGGAAGATGATTACGCGGGACCTGTTGACGCGAGCCAAATCCTCATCAGGACTAAATTGAGAGACGCGCTCCCGTCTACCAAACAATACAGCCTTATCATCGTCAATCAGGCCTTATTGTCTCGTGAATATAGTTTCCCGAAAGATGTTGACGTGAATTTGCACATGATTTTGCGATTGTTGAAGCCAGACGGACACTTAGTGATTATCGAGAGGGGAAACGCATTGGGGTTCGAGATTGTTGCCCGTGCACGCCAGGTGATGCTCCGGCCCGAATCATATGCTGGTGAACGAGGTAGGATTCCCAGACCGTATATCCGTGGATCTTCTATAAAGCCACAAAGGTTGCGCAAAGAGGATCAGATTATCACCGAGGACCACATAAGGCACGAGCATGCTCTTTTGGAAAAAATGCAAAGAGAGGAAGAAGAAGAGTTGGACGATGACGAACGCAGTTTAGCGGAAATGGGTTCAAAACACGTTGACGACTCATATGCAGGAAAAATAACTACTCATGAATACGGGACTGAGGACGTCGAGGGGCTTGAAGCGGAAATTAACTCTCGGTTTGGTCAAGTCAGCGAAGATGAAATGAAGTTTGAGTTTGAGGAATGTGGCGAGTTTGACGTTTTGCCGGTCGAAAATGGCTCTAAAAACACACAGACACCTATTTCGGACGATGTGAACTACCACTTGAGCGTAGTAGCACCGTGTTCACATCACGGAAAGTGCCCGTTGCAGCTAGGAGATCCCAAATTTTATAAAATCTCGGGACACCAGCACAGATTGCAATTCTGCAGCTTTAATCAGGTCGTGGAGCGTCCGAAATACACAATGGAGCTCAAGAGGGGGAAAAGATTGGCTACTTCTTGGAACAAGAGTGCCGAGGATGGGTTCGGGCTTGATAAGTTGGCCAAAAGCACTCGGAAACAGCTCGAAGGGTCGGGCCGGCCAGGTGGAAACAACTCTGAATCGGGAAACTTCTCATACTTGATCATGCACCGCGCAAGAAACGACAAGGAGGCGATTTCTGTGATCAAGGATTCCAGAGACCACGCTCACGAAGACAGCGAATCGATGCCGCGAATCTTGGAGACGCCTGAAAAGGTGAAGAAGAATGTGCGCTTGAAAGTTTGCGCTCCGCTGGGCAATATCGAGTATTGGCAAATTCCACGTAGCACGGGTAAACAGGCGTATCATGATGCCAGAAAAGCCCGCCAGGGCGACCTCTGGGCATTGGGGAAGAAGAGCGCGGTTGTCAAGGCGCAATTGCTGGAGGCAAATATGGACAAGTTGAAGAGGATTTCAAATATGCAGCGCAAGTTTGTGATGAAGGAGAAACGGAAGCAGCAGCTGAAGAAACTCGTCAGTAGGCTGGCGTCTGATTTCGATGATCCGCTTGATGAGCTTGACCGGCTAGCCACAGACCTAGAACAGCTGAAGAAGTATCGGTTGAAGGGAAAGAAGGCTGGGTATGACGTGGACTTGAGGAAGTATGACGGTAAGTGATTTCTACAGAGCGGGAATGAAGTGTAAATAGAACATGTAAATAAGGTGGGGGCCGAATAATCGAAACAACTTTGGATTATTCCAAGTATTGAAGTAGCATATCCCAAAAAAAAAGAACAGCTATTTTCCCGGTATATTGATGCAAACTCCACTTGCAAACACGCTCCAAAAGACCAATATAGGCTAGAAATGTTCTTTTGCCGCTCCCACTTATTCTCTTCGTAGTGTGAAAACAAATCTGTGTATATATTTGTGTGTTGCAAGCGCTAGCATAAATGCCTACAAAGTGTCTACAACGATCAAAGGTTTTTTTTTTTTTGTTTGTGTATTCCAATAACCTGTCCGAAGACATCTATTATACATATGCATTCTGAGGATGCGTGTCTGAAGCCGGGGCCAATGTGCCTACTCAGCACTGATTCAGCACGGCCCTGATGGAGATCCAGTCATCAAATGCAAGACTTCATGACTGACGAAGAAGTAAAATAGCATATAGCGAGATGATTGGTGACAGAAGCGAGCAGAGTCCTATTATGAATCTCTCGCCTCCCATGACAAGTATGTTCCTTTTTTTGTCGTTGATTCTTTCTTTCCTTCTTATGGTAGTGATATTAGTGGATCCTCCAAAAATACCCACTCATGATGTGAAGCAATCGCTTACTTCTTTCTGAAGGAGCAACCCTCAGTCAACTTGGCCTTTCCGCCAGTAGGAGTGCACAACACGGAGGAGCAGCCGTCACAGGTGACAGCGGTTTGGGCGTGGGAGAAAACGGTGGTGATATTTAAGCAGCCAGGGCATTTCACGTCCATGAAGAAGGATCTAGGAGACTGGACCAAAGTCTTCAATTTGTGTTTTTGCGCCTCGGAGGCGGGGTTAGGGTGCAACAAATCCTGAACTAAAACCATGCTTGATACTTTCGGTGTAACTTTAAACGGGAGAAGAAGGAGGCTTATATAGATTTGAGGAAAATTTTTTGCGACCCTTTTCCTCACGTGGGCGCAGGCGGCGCACGACCGAAAAAGAAAAAAAAAAGACAGCATGCAGTATATCGCTCAACTATGCAGGAGAAATGTAGATTCCGCCGCGTGTGGGTGGTGAATATTCGGTACTCTGTATTGTGTTCGATAGGTTCAATTGGCCGTGTCATTCGAATAATTAAGTTTTTCTTTTCTTTTTTTGATTTCTTTGTTTCGTTGTTCCTTTTTTTGATGCTATGGTCATTCATTACCAAAAGCCAATGCACATGGTGCGATCTGATTTTTATTGTTATGGCCTAAAGTGACTTTCTTCTAACAGATGCCTCGCAATCGAAATTGGCTTAATGTGCGGAATAAAGGAATTCCGAAAGAGTATTCTAGCACAAGCATGAGGCCAAAATATCGTGCAACGACAGAAAAGTGACGAAATTCACCGGTAATTCTGTTTTCGAACTGAGAAATGCGTTGCTGCATGGACTGGAATCCCGCTTGTGCCTGTTTATAGAACAGACTGAACGGAAGTATATCCTTTATCATATGATTGCACACATCAGAGCATATACAATCAAGACGACCAGTGAAAATGTTGGAAGTTTAGATATAAAATGAGCGAACTAGAGCCATTAGGGTGACGAAAACCCAGTTGAAAATCACACACGGCCAAGCCAGGATATCAATGCCAGGCATGACAGTGACACTTGCGAGGGTTTTATATATACGAATATGTGTAGATTTATGGAGATCTAGTTAAGCAATTCTGCCAGTCTTTAATCAGATGCATCTAGCAAAAAACAAAAACAAAAAAACAAGATACGGCCGTCCAGCATATAACGACTTTAGCGGTATGGGAAAGAACTTCCTTGACTACTGTGTGTGATGAGTTGCCTATCAAGAAGAGCGTAGTAAAACGGTATAGCAAACAGTGACTTACCGTTTAGGAGACCCAAATTACCCATATCATTCAGAAGGTTGATCTTTTAGGCCTCAATGCCTATCATATGTTTCCCACATCGGTCAATTCTCCACCAAATACTACTTATTGAGTGCGAGAGACGGCATTGTAGCTCAGCAAGTTCAACTAGACGACAGGCTAGAATGGTTTATTGCTTCGAAAACCGAAAAAAATGTTTTCGGCTGAAGGAAAGATCTCCCGAATTGCGACATTGTTTTAGGTTTTTGCCCATCCAAGCCTCTTTCCTGGTCAA
This sequence comes from Metschnikowia picachoensis, assembly GCA_030556465.1. NCBI lineage: Eukaryota > Fungi > Ascomycota > Pichiomycetes > Serinales > Metschnikowiaceae > Metschnikowia > Metschnikowia picachoensis. The sequence continues at coordinate 2,206 of JAKTUB010000474.1, read as the reverse complement.
ACCTCACTAAACCAAAAGTATTTACAAGGCCTGTTTATAAAGACCGAGTATAGAGGTATAAGCTCGCTATATTTTGATGAAAAGCGCAAGAAATTTTAATTTGCACCAAAAAAGCTTTTTTCGAGAATATTGCCTGGTACTATCTTAGTTTCTAGTCAACGGATTTGTTCCTTGTAAACAGGCCTTGGTGTACTATGCCATCAGCAGTACGCTTTTGAAGTGTTAGTGCGTCCTATAATCTAACCTCATGTATTTGGATCTAGACTCAAAAAAAAAATTTCTTTTTGTGGTTATGAAACAATGTATTATTTAAGATTTTATGGTAAGCTCTTGTTGGACAAAACACCTTGTCTCATAGAAAAAAAGAAAAAAAAAAGCAAAATTTGCCACCACGAAAATTGTCCCAGCGATGTAAGCAATGCGCATCGCGTGGGGCCTCTATTACACCGGCACGCCACATCTGATATGTGATCGGACCGCATCAGATTCAGAACACTTTCTAGATTTCCCTAAAGTTTTAAGGTATTCCCAGCCTTCGCTTCATAAAACTTCATAAGCGGTTTTGCATTAAGGCCAAATCACTGACCGGAGCAGTCTTCGAGGTAAGCGTCAGACCGGATAAACCAAACCGACTTCCGAGGGTGCATTCATAGTTTCTGCCAAAAGGTTTAAAACCACATTTCCCTGCATTTGTGAGTAAACAAAACCACTGATTTGGAGCCAAGCTTATTTATAGAAGCGTCTCGGCTCGGCACGTGACATTTCACATCCCAACAAGATTGCAAACAAGCGACGGCCAAAGAAAACCCGTCCTCCCTACAGACGATATGTGTACAAGTCGAGCTTTGTAGAGGAAGGGCGGGAAGCCGATGAACAAGAGATTGAGCCAATCACAGATCGCTTTGGCAACTGGGAGGACTTCAGTCCGGCGAAAAACAGCAATATCCGCCTGGTTTACGTGCTCACGAATCAGGCCTCCCTTCGCGGTAAGACATGGCCGTTATCACAGTTCGAAAAGGTCGATGTGCTTGCGTGCTGCTTGTTTTATGGTAGTCCCGAGCACACTCGCCAGCTTGAACACGAAGAAGAGGCGCGAATACGGGCCATGGCGGCGGCAGACCAGATGGTGCTTCCTCTAGAGATTTTAGCGCATATTTTCGAGATATTGCGCTTCCGGGGCGAGTTACGGCCGAAATTCTTGCGTCTCAGCAAACTCCTATTCCTTGTGACGGCTCCTATGCTATACAGGCGGCCAGAGTTGCGTGGTGACAACTTTCACCGATTCGTGGAAACCGTCAATGCACACAAAACATTCGGCGCGTATATCCACGACCTCGATCTTCTGTATGTGAACCAGAGTGGTAAGAACGCGCTGGTAGCAAAACTACTCAAACGGTCCCGGCCCGTTTTGCAGCACTTTGTCGCGCCCCAAACAAGTTTTGGTCTCGGCCCATTAATGGCCCTACGTGGGTGTGTTCATTTGAAGTCGTTGGACCTACGGCTTGTATCTGAAACGCTCAATCTCGAGGAATTGTTTGCCCTGATTCGGCAGATCGACTCGCTCACGCATTTGTCCTTCCCTCGTTCGTCGTTGGAGATCAACGATTACAGCAGCATGAAATGGCCGCCGCGGCTCGAGTATTTGCGCGTCTCGGGGGGAATTTCCGACGAGTTTCTCATGCAGCTGGCGTTCCCAACCCTGATACGGCATATGGAGTTTGCACACTGCCCAAAAGTCGAGCATTTTGGATTCCAGCATTTGCTCCTTGAGTTTGGCCGCAATTTACAGCTGCTCCGCATCCAATTCCCGATGCCCGGGCTACATGCAAACTCTCTTGACTCTGTTTTTGAGCTTTGCCCCAACTTGCTCACGCTAGAGGTTTCCGTGGACTACTTGTCGGCGGAATTCTTTGATGAGAGGTACCTCCATGCCAGGGCCGAGCCGCGTCCGCTACGCACGTTGTTGATCGACAGCAGCGGCATGCTCGGCACAACAGACAAACTCGACCCGCTAGATTTGGCCTTGGCACTCAGCGAGCTGCGTCTCCCGCACTTGCGCCATGTGCGGTGCACTGCAAAACTCGGGTGGGACCCCAAACTGGATGGTGTCCTGTATATAGCAACAGAGTTGGAAGACCGCAACGGCGGGCTCTACATCGGATATTAGACTTTGCCATAGCGGCCTGGTATTATTTTCAGGCTCTTA
>JAKTUB010000473.1:0-16776 GCA_030556465.1 Metschnikowia picachoensis | reverse complement strand
CAGAATCATATCGTTTAACTCCACATCATCTTCAGCATTATCATCATCAGATTCCACACCCAGGTCTTCGTCATCAGGCCTTATTTTTCTCACCATATCTTTGACAACTGCTAACATTTTGGTCGTGGCTGGGAACAACCTATTTCTCTTCTTCGTGATTACATCTCCAAGGATTGAAAAGAAGGATTCTGCCGGCGCGGACATAGCTGGGAAAGTCATAATATCTTTCGCAAGCTTATAAAGCATAGGAAACCTCTTTTTATAATACCGATAATAAGTGACGACATTTCCGTCTTCGGGTTTTTCGAAGAGATATGCTTTGACTTCGTCTTCTTCCTCATCAGAAAACTCATCCTCACTAAGGAAAGTAAAGCGTTCGGTTCCCGCATCATCAACTGCCTTTGAGCATTGGTCGCCTTGTGAGGTGCTTCCCGCATTTCCCTGTTTCTTTCCGTAGTATCTCAGATAAAGCTTGTACACCCTTTCCAAATTCTCTCTGATGTTTTCAACCAAAGCAGGCGGAAAAGATTCTCTGAGTTGAAAATATCCGAGTTTATACTTTGGATTGAGAGCGGTGGCCAAATAAAGGACCAGCATGTCCCCACATATTCGGGGCTCCAACCCTAAATCTAAGAAAATCGTTTGGCGCTTGACATGACTTGACCAAAGAAAAGGCGAAATCGTTTTTTATCGTTTTTTTTACGATTTTGATGACTTCAAATATCGTTTTTCGTTTTTCGACATTTCCGTCGTAATGTCGTTTTTCGTATTACGAAAAACTATAAATTACGATAGCGCGCAACACTGGTTTCAAACGCCATTCGTCGCGTTGTGATGAAATGGTCCCGGTTGATCTCCTTCACGGAAATAGAGAAAATAAAAAAGAAAAAAAAAAAAAACAGAAAACCTGCACACGATTTTCTTTTTCTCTCATAGGCTAACCTGGTACTATCTCCATTTTTCTCAAAAAGGAAGGATCCTTATGAGCAGGTCGCACTGTGATAGATAGATCTTGTAGACGCGAAGCCACACGCAAACCAGCGAAATTCTCTATCTTTATCGGGGCAGAAAAAACAAGGTCTAGAAGATCGCATAGGCCAAAACCTAGGGATTATACCAGAATCGAAAGTCATTTTTCTAGCAAAATCAAAACTAGTGAAATATTCCATTTATGATCATCGGTTAAAGGGGAGGGTTAGGAGGCCCAAACTGGCTGTGTGGTGTGACGTAATTCGGGCAGGGCCTAGGCTCCGCGGGTCTGGCCCCGTTCTTTTAAACCGTGCGTGCGTGGCCCTGTCATCAGCGGGCCAGGTCAATCTAGCCTAGCCAAGGGCAAAAAAGGGCCCCATTGATTTCAACAACCCTGTAATTTTTTCGCCGTTTTTATATTGATTCTTCTCAAAACATAGACTGATACTCGAAATTAAACAAAAAAAAACCACACTCGCTTAGAAGTTTTTGTTGTTTATCTGGCCGTTTCGTTCTGTTTCAAAGCCTTGCGTTTCACACTGACCACGTGAGCAGCAGCCGTTCACGCTCGATCGCTTTCTCGGTCCGTTCCAGTCAACGAAAATCCACGTCAAAATCCCTGAACGCTTAACGGTTTTTTTTTTGTTTGTTTGCACCTTCACATAACCTGATATCTACTTTTATCACCTTGCTGGTTTAGCTTATACTATAATCTTTCCAGCTGAATTACGAGACATTTTGCCCTGTTTGGTTCAAGAATAGTGTACTTGTTTGTGCCACGCTTCTCATCCTAGACCGATAGATCTCACCACAGAGACGTGACCGATCGCCCAGGGGCACAGCCGATCGTTTTCATTGGCATCCTGAAATAGACGTGACTCTTTGAACACCGGGAATTTTCTTGCCGGAAAAGCTTTTTGTCCGGAGACATACACCCCCCGAATACATCACACATGTCCGATTCGAAGAGCCAATTGTTACAGAAAAGTGGGCTAGTCGACTGGCCTGTGTTTTCTGAGTTGGTGGCCATGGACGAGGATGAAGAAGGCTTTTCAAAAGGTCTATTCCAGACGTTTGTGGACCAGTTTAAAGATACGTTTTTGGAAATCGACGAAAACGTCGAGACAAAAGACCTAGACAAGTTGTCGTCGTTGGGTCATTATTTGAAAGGTTCTGCCGCGGCCTTAGGCTTAACTACAATCGCCGAACAGTGTGAACGGATCCAAAATTATGGGCATAAGAATAACTTTGATAACGTAAAATTGCCGAGAAAAGACGGCGAGGAGTTCAGTGCAGACAGTGACGAGTACTGGGTGCGGCTAATCGAGGATGCGATGGAAAAGGCCCAGACCGGGTTTCTCAAGTCGAAAAAGGCGCTCGACGAGTATTTTGAAGATGACTTGTGAGTCCGTGGAATGATGTTTACAACAACGGTGTATATGCATGGTAATACACTTTCAACAACGCGTATTTGGCTCGTGTGGATCAGTAGGAATCTATGAGCGGTCTTGGTATGTTGTATACGTATAAAAGGGTCTTGTTCGAAATCTCGATGTGTCTGAGCGAACCGTGAGCCACTGATTGGTGCAATTTCGCGAAGAGTGAAATGAATACGATGCATATATGGCTATCTCTCATACTGGGACATCTCTTGCTCCTTCAAATGGCCTTTCTGTAGGAGAGAACTGCTATATAACACATAAAACAGGACATTGGCTTGCAAGAGTCTGCTCGATTTTCGATGTAGAGCAGCGTGGCCTCAGATGTTGTAATAAGACGATGTGGTGCCAGAGTGCACCGACAATTACAATTTTTTGACTTAGTAAAGCAAATCAAGATGGTGTTGCGTAAAATCGTTCTTGAAGCACCCTGAAATGAACCCATCTCAACTTTAGGCTAGACTATAGTGCCTAATTCAGCGGGTATGCGCATTCTTCCATGAACCCAAGAAAACAATACTATCGTCTTTTCACCACACAGTAATCCATTTGCTCGATATGATACGGTTTCTTGCCACGCGCAAATTCCGGAACGTACAAAATACGCCCAAGGCTGCTGTGTGCACCGTTGGGGTTTATGATATCCTCACATACAAGAATTTCCCATGCAGAATCCACGTGAAGCTCGCCATCAGCACGTGAAATAACACTTGGCTCACCGGAAGATATATTTGCCGGTAAAGAGTTGTCAATATAGTAGTCACAATCTGCAAACGGCACGACTTTATCGGGCGAGAACATGTTTTTGGAGTTCATACCGGACGGGAGGGCCGAGGCGGCACTTTTCAAGCCAGTGTTTTCCGGGAAATCGCCAGGCAAAAGGCCATCGAATCCGCTCTGCACAAAGCGCAACCGGTAGTTGTCAGGAAGGAAAAAGGAGGTTGGAAAATGGTACCATTCTCTGCCAACACAGACGTTTTTGTGTATTTCGGATGGAAATTGCACAGAATCTGTATGCAAAGCCCGGGCAGTTGTGACCGGGGCACTATAGTTGGCAACCAAATTTAAGATCCTCAAGACAGAAACCATCACATACACAAATATCGAGAAAATCAGGGCTAATCTCAAGAAAAATGCATGACCGAGTTTTCTCTTGAGCAACGCAAAAACGTTGGACGTAAAAACAGCCGCAGAGAGACAAATGAACGGGTATATTGGGTAGAGAAACCGCTCCTCCTTATGCGGCTGACGGCCAAACACAACGCTCCATATAAGCAAGGGCAAGGTGACGCCAATGGTGGAGGTGAGTTTATTTTTCATGAAGAAATTGCCAAATATCCCCAAATACGCAAGCACAAACACGGCGTTAAAGTTCAATAGCAAGTTCGCCACGTAATACGAAAATGGCTCCACGCCAAAGATCTCAGGGCCTTCTCCCTCGCCTGCAAAAACATTGTACAACACAATATTCACCGGCACAAACAAGAATTTGCGGTTGTAGAAGTACGAGTCCACCTTAATTAGATAGGTGGTCACCAAAACAACAACGGCACTGCAACCAAGTACGATTTTCAAAAGTGGGGCTGTTTGGAAGTGTGATTTCACCGTGTAGAGGCCAAAGGGTACGCCCAAAGCAAGCGCAAAAGGCCAGCCAACGAAGCCAGCTATAACAAAGCATGCAATTGCATGAATGGAGTGGCCAATAACCCGCCTCTCATTCTGTTGGGCGTTGATTGCAGAGATCACCAGCGAAACGGCCCACGTGACCCAGGTCATGGCAAACAGCGACGGGAGAAGCGCCACGCTGGCATGGCTCATCCCAGGCGCAAACGTCGAGAAAAGGAGGTACCAGTTTGCAGCATACCTGCTGTGGTTGTCCTGCACAGAACGATACAACTTGTACTCTGTAAACGCCGTAAAGCCACATAATCCCACAATCCGGATGGCGTAGAAGTAGTAGAACGCCGGGAAGTTGGTCAGCGTCAAGTGCTGGAAGTCCCGGAGCGGGAACGTGCTGATATAGTAGGGCACCAAATATGCATAGGATCTGATCGCGTAGACAGGCGAGTATTCCCAGGTTTGCTTGCCAAATCCGCGGAAAAGCAAGTTGAGGGGCTCCCAGTAATTGTATGTTTCGTCACAGTCGGCGATTATCATGAATACTGCGCAATAAAGTCTCACGGCAATGTTACATGCGATCAAAATGGGGCCTAAAATGGCTTGCCATAGTGAGGAATTGGGTTCTGGGGGGATGGCCAGATCTCGGCCGCCTCCAGATGGTTTCTCAATAGTGCCAGTTTTCAGCATTTATTTGTGATTGAGAAGGTTTTTGTATCCAAAAAAACTCAAATAGTCGCTCTTAAGGGATATTTGAACAGGCCTGTTTCCACAGATAAATGGTCCGTACCGTACCTGGTTTTTGGAGTGCGAAACACGCGATCAGTAATGGGGTGCGAGGCTAGAGCCGAACTAAGGAAATTAGATATATTCAAACTTGCTTCGAAGTCTGTTTCTCTGAGAAGGACAAAAGCGTTTTTGTTTTCCTATTATCATTCCGTTCGTGGTTTTTTTCTTTTTCACTCTCGAAATTTATAAAACCGATACGAAAAATGACTGAAAGTGTTTATGAATGAACCAAGAACCCAGGCGCGTTTATTTCAACACCTAGCTCTGTACTGTACTAGTAGTAGCCACGTGGTGTACGCATCCAGTGTTGCGAATTACGATAGAAGAACGACGATTTAACGAATTACGAAACGATGACCTAGAATTATCGTCATCGTTTTTACAAAAACGATAAGATGACCTGGAATTATCGTCATCGTTATCGTCATTCGTTTTTTTATCGTTTTTTGTAAGGGGTCATAACCCGGCATCCGCTCACGTGATACTATTGTAGTCACGTGATGCTTGTGAGCGCTATTAACTGGACACGTGCGACGAGGGAGTTTGGACACACCAACTCATTCAGAGGATACGCCTAGAGCAGTTCATACATCTTATCATAGGTGGATAAGGTATCCCCTTGCCCAGCGTATCCCTTAGAAGGATCTGACTCCTTTCATTTTTTTATCGTTTTTTTATCGTTTTTTTATCGTTTTTTTACCGAATTTTTATCGTCATGAAATCGTATTACGAAAAACGATAATTTACGACTTTGATGACTTCAAATATCGTCATTCGTTTTTCGTCATTTCCATCGTAATGCCGTTTTTTTAATGACGAAAAACGATAAGTTACGATAGCGCGCAACACTGTACGCATCGAGACAAATGAAATGTTCAGCTTTTTTTCTGTTTTTATTTGATTTTCTCTATAGATTTGTTTGAAGTGAAGGAAACCAGAAATGATATTCTGGCGACCATCCAAAACACATCGATGCCAGCTTTGCTACAATATTCCGATATGAATTTGTTATAGTCTATATCAACAAATTGGTCTCTCCAATTTGCTTTCATAATACGGCGTACGCTGGGGCCTCTCTAGGAATCGTGCATCGCCATCGTGTATGTCCACCCGACTTCCCCCGGAAAGACGAAATTTGGAAACTTTTGTGTACCGACCCCTACAAAGCTTTCCTGATCATGATTATGACTTTCATTTGCAATTCTTTGATTTTTAGCAAACTACCAAGGCTGATCAAACTCTAGCCTCAATCTTCTTTCTCCGTTTACGACTTCACCAACATCGACTCACGAGCTGGGCCAACACCGACCCATTTCACAGGGACGCCCAAAAAGTCCTCGATATAGGCCAAGTATTTCTTGGCATTTTCAGGCAACTTGCTGTACTCGGTGATCTTCGAGATGTCTTGCTCCCAGCCAGGTAACGTCACATACTCCACGTCGACCTTACCCAACACATTTAAGTCCTCAGGGAATGAAGGCAACTTCTGGCCCTTGTAATGGTACGCAACCGCCACCTTGATTTCCTTGAACGAGTCCAACACGTCTAACTTGGTAATGTTCAAGTGCGTGTAACCGTTGATCGCGTTCGAGTACTTCAACACCACCAAATCCAACCAACCACAGCGTCTCTTGCGGCCCGTGGTGACACCATACTCGGCGCCCACAGTCTGCAACGTCTCGCCGTCCTTGTTCAATTGCTCCGAGGGGAATGGGCCCTCACCAACTCTGGTGGTGTAGGCCTTGACGACACCAAATACGTTTCTGATAGTTCTTGGTGGGATACCCAAGCCAGTCAAGACACCGCCGATTCCCGTGGCAGAGGACGTCACGTATGGGTACGTGCCGAAATCAAGATCCAACATCAAGGCGTTGGCACCCTCCACCAAGATTTTTTTGTTCTCTGCAATCGCCTTGTGCATGAAATCGACGCTGTCCACAACAAAGGGGCGCAAAGTCTCGCGGTATTTTTCATACTGCGCCAACTCGGCGGCTGTGTCGTACTCAAACTCGCCGTATCTCTTGTAACGCGAGTCAATTAAGCGGTTATACCTCACTTTAAACTCTTCCCAAGAATCCTCTTCCTCGGAAACCAAGTGGTGCACTCTGATTCCGGACCTCGACGCCTTGGTAGAGTAGGTGGGACCAATACCTTTTCCGGTAGTACCGATCGACTTCTTGTTCTCGGAAAGTTCGGCCTCCTTCAACTTGTCTGTTCTCTGGTGAAAGTCAAACACAAGGTGTGCACGTGACGAGATGAAGAGGCGATCTCTGCAGTGCAAGCCTTTCTTCTCCAAGTTCTCCAACTCCTCGAATAAAGACGGCACGTGGATCACCACACCGGACCCAACCAAGTTTAAACAGTTGGGGTTAACCAATCCAGAAGGAAGCATGTGAAAGTCATACTTTACGTCTCCCACAACAATCGTGTGGCCGGCATTATTACCGCCCTGGCAACGCGCACACACGTCAATGTCCTCGCACAAAATGTCAACCAACTTGCCCTTGCCTTCGTCGCCCCACTGGGATCCTAAAACAACGTCACACATTTTTCGTTTTTCGTTTTTCGTGGATTTGCAGCCTTTTTTTTGAAGTCGATGAAAAGTTCGTTTGGAACGATTATCAGCCAACAATGATGAGTCGTGAACAACTGTCAGTCTCTTGATAGACGATTTCTTTTCTTGATGTGCCTAATAAAGTGTTTACTTTATAAGACCTTTGGATACAGCAAAGGAATGAACGGACTCCGTTAAACCAAAGGAAGAAAAGCTGGACGGAGTCCGCCGGCTGGGCGCGCCTTATATATTGCCGCGAGGTAATTTTTCCTGTGTATCGCGCCAACGCCCCGTGACTCTGCCGCCCAAGTCATGCGGGGAAGTTTGAGCATCAAAAGAGGGGCTAAACCCAACGAAAGTTTTTGGGTTTTTGTGAAATTTGCTTTTGTGATTCGTATTTCATTCCCACGCTGATATGCAGTCTTTCAGAATTATGATATTCACGTCATGCTGGCCAATTAAATGGCCTGTCTTTCCTGGCTTCTTGGCTAACACGCACGCGCGGTGACTCGGTTTTATTACCTGTGGAGATTTATGCGCTCGCGATACTCACGCGGTGATTTCCGGGATAGCGCGCTCGTCGACCCCGTTTTTTTACCTTTTGTTTACAGCTTTTTCTCACTCACCCACACATGTGCGGTGCGAATCAGCACTGTTTCCCCCAATCAGGATGTCTACGTCCGTGTTCAGCATTATGCTCTAATCCTTCTCCAACTTTTTTTTTATTCAAATGCACGTTGGAAGAACGTCATATGCACGCATGCTTTAATGACAGCCATTAGAATTTAGAGTCTGAATTCTATTTGCCTCTAAATTATATAGTATAACTGATCCAGGTCGACAAGTCGTACTGAGGTCGGAGACGGAGATCGTAGGACTTCAGACTTTCTTAAACTGGGGGAATTGATAAAGTGAGCTGTATGCCTGGGGGCATTAGTCTCACTGATAGTATTAAATGATGCACCTCAAGAATCATTGAGGATCTTGCCAACAGCTTATATAACCAGGCCAAACTAAGGATCCAGAAATCGCCAGTTATGTTGCTACTCTTGATTGCAGTTGCTATCGGCAAAGAGCCTTCATGGCCTGACGGTCAATCCATTTTAATCCTACATATAACTAGTGTAGCTCGCACGTCAGATCTGTCCAGCCGTCACATGGACTAACTTATAGCTTCTTGAAAGGAAATTAAACATGATTGGTTTCGTGGTCTAGTTGGTTATGGCATCTGCTTAACACGCAGAACGTCCCCAGTTCTATCCTGGGCGAAATCAAATCTTTTTTAAATCTCCTTTTTCATAATTTCTTTCTTCTTGCTGTCTCATGTATTTATATTTTTAACTCGTTTCCGAAACACTTTCTGTTTGACATACGCTTTCATGAATAAATTGATATCTATGTATAAATAATATAGGGGAGCGGGGGGCTTAAGCGTTCAACTTGGACAAGATGGCGTCGGTGAACTCAGTGGTGGTGGAGGAGCCGCCAATGTCCTTGGTTCTGACAGAACCCTCAGCGATCACGTCATAGGTAGCCTTGGAGATGCTGTCAGCGTGAGAGTTTAAGCCCAAGTGTCTCAACATCATCGAGGCGGACAAAATCATGGCAGTAGGGTTGGCGGTGTTTTGGCCCTTGATGTCCAAGCCAACGTGTCTGCAGCCAGGCTCGAAAACTGCATATTCTCTACCGAAGTTAGCGCCAGGCACCAAACCAGGACCACCAATCAAGGCAGCGCCAATGTTAGAAAGAATCGAACCATACAAGTTGGGCGTTACCAACACGTCGAACTGCTCAGGCTTGGCAACGGCCTGCATAGAGGCGTTGTCGACGATCAAATCGTTGACTTCGATACCTGGGTAGTTTTGGGCCACGTCCTTGACGGTGGTTCTGAACAAACCGTCACCCAACTTCATGATGTTGGCCTTGTGAATGGCTGTGACTTGCTTTCTGTTGTTCTTCTTGGCGAAGTCAAAGGCAAACTTGGCAATTCTCTCGGACTTGAATCTGGTCATAATCTTCAACGACTCGACAACACCTGGGAAAGACTGGTGCTCCAAGCCAGAGTACTCACCCTCGGTGTTCTCTCTGACCAAGGCAAAGTCGATATTGTCCAATCTAGACTTGACACCGGGAATGTTTTTGATTAACACCAAAGACGCGTAGATGTCCAACTCCTTTCTCAACGCGACGTTCAACGACGTGGCGTGGGTGCCAGTGGGGGTGTGCAAGATACCTTTCAAACCAACCTTGTTTCTCTTCAACGAGTTGACAGCCTCGGTAACGCCCTGTGGGTCGTCGCTCAAGCCAGATACGTCCACGACCTCCCAGTCAATAGGAACATTCTGGTCCTTGAAAATGGCCTGCACAGAGTCGGTGATTTCCTTACCGACACCGTCTCCGGGGATCAACGTCACGGTGTACTTACCACCGTACTTCTTTGGCAACGCGGCCTCTTGAAAGGAGGCGGTAGCGAGCGTGCGAACCTATTTGTTAGTATTTGCAGGAAAATAGAAATAAGGGGGAAAGGGTGAAGGGGTCACTAGCCGCCCGGTCGTTGGTTCCTGAACGGAGCATGATCATGATGGCCTCTGAGATGAAAAATCATGGGAACGACTATCAAAAAGCTGAGTCCAAAAGCCGATTGATGGGCTTCGTTACCGCCGAAACCACGTCCAAACACTCGTTCTCGGCGCGTAATCAAGGCGTGTACGTATTGCGAATCAGTGTCTCATGACAGTTGTTTTTGAATCTGGCATTTATGTCGAGTATCTCAATGCACTATGTCCCCATGGAAAACAAAAGCAAGCAAATGTAAAATCCTGGTCATTGACGCCGGGATGTATTGAGTGGGGAAAGATGGTGTCAAAAACCAAATGATCTCAGTACAAAAAACGGAATTCTGTGATGGCGACAACACGACCCATGAAATAGGCCCCCTCTTGCAACTCACGGTCTCGAAGGTAAATCTCACATACGTTTCTGGCTGCAGATTTGAACATTGTTGGTGGATAAATGAGTAGAGCCAACCTGAAAAGAAGGGGATCGTTTGCGACTGTTGCGATAAAAGCCGGTACATTTTTTGGGAGTGGAAAAATTCGCGCCTCCAGTTGTCGGAGCCGAGACGAACCGCCATTGGCCAGCAGCCTGCACCGGCCCACGCGCCGCAGTCTTGTTCCACAACCAGTCGGTGTTTGGTCGTACAAAAAGACGTGTTCGATAAAGTCAAGGCTCATAAAGTCAAGGCTCAACAAGCTATATATTTCGTAGAGTTTTAGAAATGTTTCTTACACCAAAACTGGACTATTTGTGGGGACGCTTCACATTCTGGTTCTGTTAAGGTACATAAGAGGTCGGTCTGATGAGCATGTCTTTGCGAACCGGAATAATCTAGTCTGGATCTGTACAAGTTGAGTTTTTTCGTTTGAATTGTTTTCCCAAAAGAGTATGGACTTGAACAAAACAATGATTTCGACTCTTTTTCCGGGCACTCATCGTACCTTGTATAAAGATATGCGTCAGTCACATGCGTCGACTTGACCTTTAAATGAGTAAGATAAAAAGTTATACGGTCAGTTTGTGCCGCGACTCAAGGTTTTTTTTTAATCTTTTTGATCATTTTTAATCATTCTATTGATTTATTTTCGATTTTGGATGAGTAAATACTTTTTTCTAGCCTATCATCAAGCAAAAGCAGAGACTTCTCGAATTTCCGTATCCAACGATCACTTCAACGATCATACCCAGATTCAGTTGTGGTGCACCTTTATTTTCTCACGGAAAATAAGAGTTCAGTTTTCCTCGTGGGGAGTGTGAAATGAAATCTGTCACTTCGTAAACATCATGCTTCGAAAAGACGCTTTGACATTTTCTTGTTTCTATTGACCCAGTATTATTCATACGCAGTTATCCCAAGATCTCCTGGAAAAAAGCATTCGAATTGGGCTGTCTTCCCAAAAGCTCCTCCAAGATCACTAGTATATCCTTCGAGCCACCATTCTTCAAGATGATATCCCTGTACTTGAGGCCGCTCTCAACATTCATCGGATCGGCCTTGAAGTGCGTGTAGTAGATATCCGTGGCAAATACTTGCGAGTACAAGTAACCGTAGTATCCACTTTCGTAGCCACCAGCGATATGACCAAACGTGGCATAGCCGATGTTCTCGTAGCCGCCATTAGAAATCAAGGTCACGTCCTGGATCAACGTGTTCCAGAGAGACTTTATATCCAATTGATCAAGGCCTTCCTCGGAATCGATGGTGTGTAAGGCCATGTCAAAAAGCCCGAAATGCAACTGGCGCGAGTTTGCCAAGCCCGTGTTCACATGCTTCGTTTTGATCAAGTTATCAATCAATTCTTCTGAAATAGGCTCGCCTGTCTGGTGATGTCCCGACAACTTTTTGAGCTCATTCTTAGACCACGTCCAGAATTCCAACATCTGGGACGGGCATTCCACAAAGTCCCGGGGCACGTGCGTGCCTTGGAATCTCACATGCCTCGTTTGTGAGAGCAAGTTATGGACCCCGTGGCCTAATTCATGGAAGAAAGTAGTGACTTCACTGTGTTTTAACAACGATGGGTTCGTTTTCGTGGGTTTGGTGAAATTGCACACCAACGCCGAGTAGTTGGGCGAACGCGTACCGTCCAGTTTGATGAACGCAGTTTGTAACCCAAAATGTGCTGCATGAGTGTACTTTCCTTCACGTGGGTGGAGGTCAAAGAGTATCCAGCCCATAAAATTTGCCTTGGGCTCGCCAAACTTAACATTTTGGTAGACTGCGAATTTGTGGACGTCTTCATGCCAAACCGTCTTAGGGTCTGGTTTGTCTTCTCTAACGAACTTAACGTCAAAGAGTGTTTCATAAAACGAGAGCATATTGTTAATCGTCTGATCGAGCGGAAAATACTCCAGGATTTTCTGGTGATCAACCTGATACTCTTTCTCGAGAAGCAAATTGTTGTAAAAAGCATGGTCCCAAGCGTAGTACTCCTCCTGTGGGGAGAGGCCATTTGCCTTCAAATCCTCGTTTTTGAACTGCAACAATTTGGCCAATTCGGTCTTGGCCACAGGATGTAATTTCTGCTTCAAGTCATCCAAGAAGTTCATTACGTTCGATGGAGATTTGGCCATGCGCTCTTCCAACACATAGTCGGAGTAAGTTTCATAGCCCAAAAGCTTGGCGATCTTGAACCTGACATGAATGATTTTTTCCAAAATCTCGGCATTGTCTGGCACCTTGTTCAGGTTTGCCAAGTAGGCTGATTTTCTGGTTTGCTCCTTCTTGCTGTACTTCAAGACGGGGAGAATATCAGGGTACTTAAACGTGACCTTGAACTTAGTTACCTCGCCCTGTTCCTCGGTCTCAAACTGTTCCAACACCAGTTCTGGCACGCCCTCCAATTCCTCTTTCGTGAAGGCGATGAATCCGTTTTCCTCGTTGTTGTTCTTTGCAAAAGTGGTTGATAAGTTGCTCAATTCGATCTGGAGCTTTTTCACCGCATCCTGTTTCTCCTTGGGCAACCCCAACCCGCTTCTCTTGAAACCTTTCACGACTTTCTCCAAGAACTTGCGAGACTCCGCATCTGTGGCCTTGGGATCGTCCTTGATCTGCTCCCACAACCTGTTGTAAACCTCAAACAAATCACTTCTCGAATTCTGCTCGATTGCGTTTTCGTCCAACATTTGCTCCGCCTTTGTAGAGGCGTCCCTCACCTCCTTATCAGTAGAGACATACTGGTAGAAAGTGATTACGTTTCCGCGGTGAGAATTCTCGTTCTCGTATTCAATCGTAGGAACCAACACGCTGTTCACAGAAGGCTCTTTTATGGCTGCAATTGCATCGTTGAACTCGATGTCGGCGGCAACGATTTGTTTGGCCTCGGCCAAGATTTCCTCTGGAGTCATTACCCACGAAGGCGACGCCTGTGCGGCAGTCAATTGCTTGTAGTCTACTTGCAGCAGCATGATATTATATAAAAAGAGCGCAGATAAAAGAACCACTATGCTAACCGTTCTCTTGGGGACTTTTAGCATCGTATATATACACCAAAGGAACGAAAACACCGCAGGCAAACTGGTGCCGCGGCACTGCATTTGAGCGTGCACTCGTCGACGACGGTCGGCGTACGGCTTCAAGCCGGCGATTATGATAAACATGAGTTAATATCATTTGTTTACATTGGGAAATACTTTTCGCTTCTTGGCTTGATGACATGTTTTACAAGGTTTTTAGACCCAGAGATGGGCTCAAGCGTGTGCTTGGTATTGTTCGCTAAGCGGCATTGACTAGTGAATCTGAACACTAATATTAATAGGGTGTTTTTTTCCACTTCAGTGAGAACATTTTCCCACACTGGTCGCACTCTCATCGGACGTGCCTTAGCCAAGATTTGTACCCGCCCTTTTTTGAACATGATAAGCTCGTAAAGCCAAACCCTCTTATCTAAGCTGTGTATGACATGTGCGAATAAAATCTCGAGCTTGATGCTATTGGCAAAGCGTGGGATCATCCCAGCTTAGAGAGGACTTGAAGCCGGTTGATATGGTAAGACATGTTTTTCCCGTGCTGTTCTCGAAAGCAATGGTTATCTCAAATTATCTCACTTTTTTGAATATCTGAGATAATTTCCAGATAATTTCCAGATAATTTGGCATAATTCGGCATTTTATCTTACCTGCATCTCTTCAGAGAGTAAAGAGACTCTTGTAGTATGACCACGTCTTGCCCCCGCCCAAAAACACCTGTTCAGCTACCATTTCGTCACAAAATTATAGAGGTATGACCCTTCTCAATCAAATCCAAAAATTAGTCATGTTCTTTTCAAAAACTGGTACTTTAGTCATTCTCTTCGTCTTCACTCGAATTGGAAATGCTTCCCATATCGCCGTCTAATCTGGGAACTTCCTTGAGCGTGGAATCATTATTTCCTAACTCGATCAACTCTAGACTATGTCTTGAATTTAAGGTCTCTGCAACGTTCAGCTCTGCAACGTTCAGCTCTGCATCGCTAGAATCTGCATCGCTAGAATCTGCATCGCTAGAATGTGGTAGAATGTGTTTAGTATCCAGAGACTCTGCTTCGCTCTTTTCTTCCAGCCTCTGCGTATGACTGGCACTAAGATCCTCAAGTCCTGTTCGCTGCTGCAAATTACTGTTGTCAATATACTCCGTCTCGCTCGTATTCAGCGAGCGTTGCTCTATTCGGGCCTCAGATCGCTTTCTTTTCCTCCCATAGTCCACGTCTTGTGAGTTGACGATATCTTTAGACTGCAGTTCTTCCACACCACTCGGATGTTGCTCGGGGGGTTTCGCATGATCATGAATTGGAATTCTGGTCTCATTCGATTGTAAGTTCCTCCCAATAATGCTCCAACCTTCTTTGAATATTCTGCCACAGACTGAACATTCACACTCTAAGAATCTCTTTTACCCCCCCCCCCAATAAGGGGCAACTTAAAGTTCGGCTCCTCTAACTTGTTTTTTAGAGGTCATTATGATCGTAGAGGATTGTTCTTCTGATACAGCGTATTCTTGTGCAGAGATTTCTATGCTAATTAGACGAAGAAAAAAATGCTGAGAGTCAAGGGGGGATTTCAGCCCGCTTTATAACTCCCAGGCGTCGAACAAGCTTTTTCCCTAATCTTTGGACTCGCAAAAGATTTAGTCGATCTTTGCCGGTGATTAGGGCGGTGCTACGTTCTCAGAAATTTGTTAAAGTTGTCTCAAATTATCTCAAGATATCTGAGATATTGCTCAAATATTCGAAATAATTTTAAAGGTTAATTTTATCTGAGTTATCTAGATTTTTGAGATATTATCTCAAATTATCTCAAATTATCTCAAATTATCTCAAATTATCTCAGATTATCTCAAAAAACCAAATAATTCTTCGCGCAAAATGCAGATATTCCTTCACTGCTCGAAAGTATGGTGAGATTGTCACTTTGAACAGGATCCTTATAAACGCTTCCTTCTTTATAGATATCCAATCTCTCAGGCAGAATGTTTTTTGTCGTTGTTGGTTTTCTGTTCCTATTAAATGTGTACAGTCTGTAAGTTTCTTCCCACCTAGCAGGACCATTATTGTTTTGCATCCAGAATTTGTTTCGGCAAGACAGCGAAGCTGACTAGGGGTTTATATATATAGGTATAGTTTTGTGGAGAGCTGGGTAAACAATTCTGACTCCCAGTCCTTAATCAGATGTATCAAGCAAAAAAAAGTGTTGTTCGAACATGAAAGACGCCAGAAATAACCTGGTTATAGACACAATTCCCCGAGTCCTGTCTTATTCGTTCTCTTTTGCTTGGATTTGAATCTCTATGAATTTCTAGCATACCGAGATCTTACAAGCTGCTCCCATTTCTCTACCAGAATTGCCTTGAATATTCTTGTTTTGAGCTGCGCGAATATCGGAATGAATTGCCCTGTCAGACGCAAGAGAGACAGATGGTTACCGTCGATTGTTTAAGGCTTTTAAGCCTTCTTTTTTTAACTTGCTCGATACAAAATATTGAGGACTGGGGGCCGGGAATGTTTACCTATGCTTCCCCATTAACTTAGTGTATTTTTTTAAGGAATTTTCCATTCTGGCTCCCAGTCCTTACCAGATGCATCAAGCAAAGTTTGAGAAAAAGAATTTAGTAAAAAATATGAATCTTTTCCTTGAGTGCCCATTTTTTTTTTTTTGCCCAAGAATTGAGCTGACACTGGTTCCGGGTGTATATGCAGTATCTCAATACAGCTATTAGGAGGAGCCAGAAGTTTGGATTGGGAAAGAAACATAAAGGAAAAAAAGACCGATTGTTTACTATCTTCGATATCCTATTTGATTTCTGACCAACACCGCCCAATCCAATGCGTTTGTGTTTCTTTGTTGCCCCAAGTTTCCTGATCGCTAGCAGCAGCCAGTCACGTGCGCGCAAAAGACTTTCATGAGGCTATTTTCAAAGAGTTCAAAGTTGAAATACCCACAGATTCCATTTGCATAGACCGAAACAAACCTCTCCATATCTATTCTGCCATCGAAAACATCTGACAAAATGTTGAAGCTGGTCTACAAAGAGTTGCAGAAAGAGCTCGCGATCGCCCACAAGAAAGTGCATACTTTCAGGTGGAATAAAGACCTTGAAAAGAACAAGGCTCGTTTGACATACGAGAAATTGCAGTTGATCAAAGCCCGCAAACTGACTGAAAAGGTTCAGGCGGAACTCGAGAAACTTGAGGCGGGAAAAATCGATATCCCGCCATTGGATGCCTCTAAGGTGAAAAACCTCATAGATTCAGAGAATGATCTTCACAATTTGCAGAATGTCACTGCGTATTTGAAAAACCAAAGAGTTTACAACGAGCTTCTTGAAAGGTACAATCCAGGCTTGACCATGAGCCAAGAGGATAACGTTCGGAAAAC
>JAKTUB010000472.1:0-16854 GCA_030556465.1 Metschnikowia picachoensis | reverse complement strand
GAAAAAGGCGCTTCTGAAGGCGCAGACATAGCTGCCACAGAAAAATAGTCCCTGGCCATGCGTGAGAGGATCGGAAAACGGGACTGTTGAGTCTTATAGAATGCTATGACGTCCTGACACCCGGGCTGGCGGAGTTCTCTAAGGTACCTTTCAGCTTTTCCCTCATCGAATTCGATTGTTTCCTCGACCCAATGAAACTGAAGACTATCAAATTGCTCGGGAGACTCCAAATTTGGATCAACAGGAATGACTTCTGTTGTATCCTTGAACTTAGTTTTGTACACTAGATAAGCCTCAAGAAAGCGGTCTTTGATCTCGCGGATATTCTTTCTGGGGAAGAAACACTGTCATAATCGCTAGCACCATTGTGCGCTGCCTTTCTAATGTTTATTGCTTGACCAGCTCTAGTTCGGGTCTGGCGTCAAGACAACCGGAGGTGCATTGCTTGGCAATACTCGTAGTACTTGCCTAAATGGAACACCTAACATGGCGCGTCTGATAATCTAAGGCACGCCATTCAAGGTTCACGCGTTTCCAAGGCACGCAATTTGCGATTTCACGGTTCGAAAATAATACTGGGCACGCAGACCAGGGGCTGTTCGAAAACTAGCCATTGAAGTTCCCTTTAGAACGGTTATCTATCCATATAGAGATTATATTGCATATAAGCTCTACGCTCTCTACGCTACGCTACTCCGTAGCTACGCTGAGACCCAGCGTATGCGTAGCGTATGCGTAGCGTATGCGTAGCGTATGCGTAGCGTATGCGTATGCGTAGCGTATTAAATTTTCTACGCGGCTACGCACTTTTTGCCCATCTCTGGCGTAGCGTATTAAATTCTCTACGCGGCTACGCACTTTTTGCCCATCTCTGGTTTACGGGAGTTTTTCTAAAGCGCTTCGGTTTCGATCAATTCGAGAACAGCATGGAAATGCAGCTGCTTTTGAATTATGGGTTGGCGCCCGACTCGTTTCTCGTGACTTCGAGGGGCACGCAGATGCAGTGGACTTTCTCAGTAAAACAGACATAGATTCTTCTTGGGGTCATTTCGCTTGGTTTGAAGGCAGAGAACATTCAAAGGTGAGATTCCTGGTTGTGGAATGTGTTCACTAATTTCACGAATAACGTATTTCCGCACCTGGCCGGCCACTATTATCGTCCTTTTTTAAGACAATTTTCTCTTCTAAGTCCCGGAGTTCTACAAATTCCACAGGCCTTTTGGGCTTTCTTAGTCGGCGGTGAAGTTCCCTCGATCTGATCGTGAGTCTTCTTGCTTCGGCGATTCGGAGCATTTTCTGCCACCTCAATGACCTTTCCCCTGTCTTTATTCTCTTTCGTGACTGTGCACGATGTCTTGTTTGCAATTCGTTGGCCTTTTTTAGGTCACTTATATCTTGTGCAAAAAGTGCCGCTGATTGCAACGCTCTTTTGGAGTAGTCAAGTATCTGATCAATAGCTTCAAGCTTCCTATTTACCGGCACATCAGAATCTTCGGTAATCATTTTGCGTAAAGCTGTCACGGCTGTATCCAATCTCTGAAGATTAGATAGTGTTCTCGGCTCATTTTGATCTTCGTTCTCCGGACGCGAGGAAGGCGTATGTAGCTCTCTTGTGAGCTTTGACAAGACTCTTTCTGGACAATCCAGCCATATTCCAGCAGTTTCAAATGCAGATATCATGATATCAGATTTAAAAACTTTGACTCGCGTACCGTTTGATCCATGTCTCAATTGAGATTATTCAGAGTCCCGGAGGATTCCCTAACTTCTGCAAACCACTAGCTTAATCTATACGTATCATCACCTCCATGATGCAACACCAGGATGCAGAAAATCAAGGAAATTTCCAATCAAATAACCCCAGAGCGCTACCAATCAAAAAGCACATCCCCAAGCACCAGTTTCTTGCTCATTGAAAACCACCAGCTGGCAACCTTGCGCCAGATAAGATGGGCCGTTCGTCTTCCAACAACTTCCCCAATAGCGGAAAATATCACGAAAATTACTAGTCCTGTGATCTGCTTTATACTCTCGTCCCATTGCTCTTGCGCAAAGATATCGTATTCGGACCCCGTCTCGGAATAGTAGCCTGAATCTTCTTCCTCAGAGTAATCGTTTAATGGGCTGGACTCATATATTAGCTCCGACGACATCCGGCAAATGTATGGGTGAGTGTGTGAGTGAGTCTATGAAATTATGCAAGTTATTAGAAAAATGTGCCGGAATTCGGAGTTAGAAGTGTCAAGTACGCAGCAAGGAAATCAAAAATTGTAATATGATTCACCTGAGCGTGCACCAGTTTTTCTATCATTTTATAATACGAGCCTTTCAAAACCGAAAAGCAAACGAGATCAAGTGGTTGAAGAATGTGTGATGAATGTGCGGGCATGCAGTTCGTGATGATTTTGTTTTCCTTGCAAATCCGCTCGGATCTGGGCTGTTAAATGGCTTCCATTCCCTTCGAGGATCAAAAGTCGATAAACTCCTTTTGCCTTTCGCTCGGTGAATGGAATGAAGATTTTTTGTAACCAGCGAACTGCGAGCTTATTGTTAGACCATCCGTTTGGACTTACACCCACTCTCCAGCCTGGCAGAGTCCTTCCTTTGTGCCATGCGCAAAACAACCTTTTGCCCTTGGAAATCACGAATGAAGGCAAGACCCATCCAGATGCATTTATGCACCCGATTGCGGTAACCCACTCCCGATTTCCGGGCTGCAAGAGGGGTTTTAGCCCGTCACCACCTTGGTAGACAAAGTCATACCCATGGCAAACCCCGTCTCGTCAAAGTCGTAAATGTCATCGCGCTGAATGCCATTGTCCGCGATCGCCTTCTGCAAGCGCTCAAACCAATTTTTTATGATTTTTGGATTTTCACACCTTGCTCTTCTGTAATTCTAAGCCCTAGACAACCTGCTTAACCTGCTTATAAGCTCTGGACGCCTTTTGATCTACTTGTGGACCGAGTTTTTACCTACTTTCAGGACGCGCTTCGACCCACGCGCCGCGAGTAGAATGTCCGCCATCGCTTGCCCATCTGAAGAACGGGGCGGGAGCAACTGAGCGCTCCAACTGAGTATCCAATCATGAAGACTTTCCTCTTTCAGAATCGACAATTTATGATTGCTCTCGCGTCTGAGAGCAAATTCCGTGCGACCCTTGTTTCTGTCTTGAAGAGTCAGACGCGGAACATCAAATTTCTATGCTGCTTGACGAATAGACTCGACTTGAATTTGTTTTGAAGCTTGAATGGCTAATACAAGCCACCCCTCTTGTGAGACCAATTATTTCCAAAATCTGGCTTTTTTCGCTTCATGGTGGACAAGAGAAAGGAGCAAATTCACTATCTAGACGCGTCGCGTTGTTGGTGGCCGGCCAGGTGCAGAAATACGTTATCTCTAGTTCTAGGGTTTTTTTTCAAAGCTAGGTGAGCTGCACAGCCATCCTATGTCGTTTATCGGATGTATAAAGCAAAGTAACTTCTCGTCCCATGCCAACGAAACACCTTTTGCGTCGTGCGATATTTCCTTCTCGTGCAGTTGTAAATCAGATGATCCCCAGAAAAGGTGGTCGCCAGTGTTGGTTATTATGATATATCGAGCCCCACTCGCCGGGTCCGTGAGCCATAAATGGTCTGTATTGTGTGAAATCTCATAGCCCGCAACCGCTATGGACCATGTAAAGACACAGTTATAATCAATTTCAGGACAGAACGATGTCTCTGAGGGTGATCGTGATCCATTTGCCTTCCAACTTGGCCTTCCAAAACGAGGTTCCCAATGTGAGTTGCCATCCCCAACGTTCCGTCGTCGAGTTTGAGTACCCGGATCGACAGCAATTCGACCACTGGCGACTTACTCGGTACTTATTGAAATGAACAACTGGCTTTTTGGCGAAAACCTTGTACCAAGAAAGAAAGAAAGAATCATATATTAGAGCCCTCATATCGAATAATGGTGGGTTTGGAAGAGTATAGATATCTGCATGATTTTCTCTTGGATATGAAATTTCATACTTGTTTGGCGGTGCACTTCACACACAACTAAAAAAGGAAAAGAAAAGAAGAATTTTCGTGCAGCCTTTAATTATCTACCGCCCCTTATAGTGCCTACTCACTCATACTCAGCTAAACTCTGGTTTGGGGTAAAAAAAGGCCAAAGGCCAACTTAACGACTCTTCCGTTCAATATCATCATAAAACTTTTCTATCTACTAGTGTTCCAAATGTTCGAGGCAAAAGTTCATTTCGCCCTCGTCCAAAGACTTGATGTATAAGCACTTTCTCAAAAGCTCATCATCCACCGACACGTTATAGTTTTGGGACCACTCAATCGATTGCGAGAGCGATTTGACAATGTGAACCGAGGTCCTGAAGCGCGAGAAATTGATCATTTTCTCCTCTACTCCCTGGTCATTGTCCATAATGGAATCGGCTTCGGACGCCGTCAGTTCACATGTATCTTCGTGTGTGGCCATGGGCTTCGCGGGCTCCTTCACAGGCTTCACAAACTTTGGTCTCTCGGCGTTGAAGATCAAGTCAGAAAGGTACAATCCCACAAACGGAATACACCCTTTCAGCGGCCGGATCTGGTTTGTGCACACCCGCATGTTGACGAAATTCTTGAGTGGCGACGTCACCTGCTCTAAATGTTTGAGCGTCAAAATATCGCCTGGGTTTAAGTTGTTCCACGTATGTTTCAAGCGGTTCACTTTCTCGCTAGTGAGTGCCAAAACCACCTGCATGAGAGTTGAGTAGTTCTGCATCTCGTAGCTGTGATAGGCAACGTGTATAAACCGTGAAATGATCTCCCTTCTCTCAGACTCATCTTTCGTCAATAAAATCTCTGAGATTATCCAGTTCACCACGAGATTGAAGCGCGCAATCACAAGATTCACGCCCTTGTTCACGTTGTAGTACTGGTCATTAACAATTATCTTCAACCAGGAGTTCACGGGCGTCAAGTCGAAATTCCACTTCAATTCGATGAGTTCCTTCCAGTCGATTTCCTGCATCATGTCTCTTTCGATGATGGTGAAATGCTCAGCAAGCGCCATTGAATTGTAGCTCAAGACAAAAGACACATGGCTGCCGGTGTTCATCACGTGACCTATCCCCAAGTTATCCAGCGCAAGGTAGTAACTTTCCAAAACCAGATCCGGACTTAACAAAGTGTGCGGGTTGCCGCTTTCCCTATTCGCAAATAAAGCGTTGGCGTTGAAGTTTGTTTGTAGCACTAGTAACAGCTTGCTGCGTATTTTGATGGGCGTGATTGGCTTTTTGCGCAATTCATCCTCGACATCTGACGAGTAGTCAATCACGTCTTCTGTAGCGGCATTATTGATGGCATCAAGAACATCCTCTGTGTTTTCGAAATTCTCTGCCTGCTCTGTGGTGGGCAGTCTAGTGTCTTGTGAAGCCCCCTCTTTATCGTTCTCGTCCCCAGAAGTAGTCCCGATTTCAGGTACAGTATTGCCTGTAGTCTCTGCGTCCGTTTCAGCAGCATTTTCATCATTAGAGTCAGTATTCTGTATACTTTGATCAGCAGGATCAATATCTTCTTTCAGTATAAGTTCATTTGCAACGGTCTTTGCGAAAGAGAAATCGCCCTTTTCTCGTAACTTCTTGTTTCCCTTTTCTGGCCTGTTTCCGGGCTTGCCCTCGAGTTTTTGTAGCGCACTCTGGATCGGGTTTTTGCTGCTGAAAGACTCGTCCGGGATTGAGGCTAACTCACGCAAGATATTGTTGCTGATGCCCGGAACGGCAACCGACTCCGAGGGAAGTATATTTGACGCTTCTTCGGGGTCACATTCAGGCCTTTCCCTGGTGACACTTGAAAAGACAGACCTCACAGACAAGTCAGAAATCTTCCCGGTATCGTCCTGCCCAAAGGAGCGGGTGCTGAATGAGGCATGACTAGCACGGACCAGGCTAAACGGCAATTCCGTGAACGCACAAGATGTGCTGGGTCTCGTGCTCTTTTTGGCCAGCGACAGTTTTGACAATTGCAGCGCCAAGGAGGCTCTCTTGATACGCGCCGAGAAACTTGACGATTCAGAAAGCCGTGCGAATACCAGATGATGAAAGAGGTTATCTTCCGCCAAGCGGCGCAAGTCGTGGCAGCCTGTCTTCTTCTTGAGGTGCAGACTGTACCGTTCGTGGCGTGAAATATCAGAGCTGGCCGAAAGATCCAGGTCGTAGCTCATGTACAGTTTCGTGGATTCGTCCTTGAAAGAATCGGTCAGATTACGTGACAACGAGGGCGTTTTCTCGCTCAAATAGTCCGAAAATTGCTCGTGTAGGCTCAGAGTTTCCGCCTGTTTTCGTTTGAGCGATTGTGGGCTCATGACTATGCCCAAATCGGAAACCTCCGCGTCATATCGCTCCAATTCACTCGGATTCAAGTCACTCGACAGTTTCAGCGGCGTACGCACGATCTTTTCACGATCAGCACTCACATCATGCAACTTCATATCCGGAAAAACGGATGTAACATTGAGCAGCGCGGAATGCTCGAGAAACGAATCTCCATTATTCCAATTGATGCTGGCAACTCTACCCTCAAACAGCGACCATTTCAGGGCACATGACGCGCGATTCATGTTGGAGTGCAGTTTCGGGCGAGCAGCTATAGACTGGTCATTTTCGCCATTGTGCTCGCCGATACTGCTCTGGCTGAAAAGATTGTCGATTTTTTCGATATTCAACTCGGAAATGTCACGCATCGACATATCCTTCTGCATGAGATCGGATTCATGTGACCGTGCTTTGGCCACATTCGGCAACACAGCAGCGGCGTTTTTCGGCACAAGCGGAATTGTGGCGCCGCTCACTTCGTCATGCGGCTCCGTTTCTGTGATTGTATCGTGTGCTTCGCAAACATAGTAGCGGATCACAAACTCCAATTCGTCCACGATTCGGGCACTGAGTACATCGATCCTGTCTCCAATGGGTCTATCTTGGATATCGTCTGGACCCTGCATACTTTCAGCCCTTTCGTTATCGGGTAAGAGCGGCAGCGTGTTTGGGGAGAAGATCAGTTTACCACTGTGCATATCTGGCGAGTAAAGCGACCTGGTCCAGTCCCCAACAATGCGTTTGATGGACTTTCTCCGCCCCATCTCCTCTAATTCATGCACATAAGCCGGCTTCTCTTCCTTGACGCTGCAGTGCATCTTTTTGACAGGCGAAAGCGGCACGATTCTCGAGATTCGAGCCGAGGGGAGCTTCACGCGCCCATTTGTGGAGAATCCGGCATTTGTATCGTCTTTTTTCGCCAGCGAGGCGTTGCCGTTGGTCTTTTTCAAGGCTAGCGACGAGTCTTTTAAGGTCATGTGATTGTGTTTGGGAGCTGTAGGGTCGCGTTGGGCAGCGGTGAATCTGATTTTCTCTTTTTTCCCTTTGGAATATTCCTTGACCTTAACGTCTAGCGACATCCGCAGCGTCTTATGCTGATTGACTAGATTACTGATTGGAAGCGAGCTTTCCGGCGTGCTGCCATCGTAAACCATGACTTTATGGTGTGTTTTCTGGTCGTATAGCGAGAGCATAGCCAGGCGGCGGAACGACGCGTTTGTGTGGATCGAGGCCTCCGTGTTCAGTTTGGTGAGCCTTTTCACTTCGAAGTATTCGGCTGACATCGGTAACAAAGTGGCAAAGACCGGGACTTGGGCATCGTACGGGCGGCCATAAAACTCCTCGAGTTGCGAAAGCCAGTGAGTTTTCAATTCCAGAAGGATTTTCACCTCGTATTGCATATCGCTGGTTATGAGCCACAGCGACGTGATTTGGTTTAAGTGGTTCAGAAACGAGTCGCAGAGGCGGTCGTCCAGCTCGAAATCGTCGAAAAAGTAGTTGAGTATCCAGTGCCGCAATACGGCAAACGTCCGGAGTAGCACTAGTTTGCCCAATTTTTCCGTGTCTGCTTTGCGCAGATTGATATACTGTAGTGACCACACCAATCTGGTGATAAGCAAGCTCAAAACGGTATGAGCGTCTGTGAACGTCCGGTACGTGAGGAAAAAATCACATATGAGATTGTAGTCGATCACTTCGGGCGATGTGAGTTGTACGAGCAACGCTTTCAATGTGGCAGCATTTACGCATTCCGCGTCGTTAGCGTCGAATCTGGCCACCCCATTTTCCGCCTTGAGGCTGGGAAAATACCTGTAGTCATCGAAAATGCTTTCATTGTGATTGTTGTATGCGAACCTATCACTCAATTGAGCATCGGCGATCTTGGGCGTCTCGTTGGTGGTGTTGACGCCGCTCAGGTGTTCATGGAGCAAATCTGCATGTTGATTTGGCGTGGTTTGCACTGCGAGCCCGGTTTTTGCCAGTTTTTGGCTCGAATAATCGCACGCACGGTCACAACATTCCATTTTCTGCTCCCAGTGAGCGTCTCTGTCGACTCTATCTGCAACTTCCCTGGGTACTTCTGTCGCGTTTTCGGGCTCATGGCCACTCATAACATCGGCATCAAGCCTGCTCACAGTATCGTTAATACTCTCGCAAAAAGTGCCGTCTTCGCTCACACTGGGCTCGGGGAGACAGCCGTTTGAGCCGGGCGTTGAGTCCATTTTTTGGATCATCGAGGTTTTTAGGTGTTGTTTTGTCCAGCAAAATAAGTGTACTCTGATCTTGGTGGCCCTACAAGCGCGGAAAATAGTGGGTGAACCTGGAAAGAGTGTCCCTCAAGAAGTTTCTTTCTTGCTTATGACTAGCACTATGTTTCTTGTAGCAATTGCAGCACCTTGCGGTAATGTTTGGGTACCAAAGTGTGGTGAAGCGATGTTTGGAGTGTTTTTCGTGGTCGGCCAGCCAATTGAGAATGCTAGCTTTTGTTGGTGTTTTCCTGCATATAGAACGATGTGTTGTTTGTTTATTTTTTGTTTATGTTTTGCGTCTTTTTTTCGAGAAACTGTGTGTACTGCAGATAAGCCTGACCTGCGATTTCGCAGCGTGCGGGACGCCACTACGTCTGATAATAGTAGGTATTTTGGTACATGCAATTTCAGCAGTTGATTCTGGCTGAAACATGAATTCACGTTTCTATTGGTAAATACCCGTCAGGATCCTCAGAATCTTATTTATATTATATTATTCGGCTCATTTACCAAAAACATCTGGGGTCTGCTTTGCGCGTGCGCTTACTAAATCCATGTTACGTACCGTTTCTGACTTTTAGGAAAACTGGATTCAACTGCCATGCATATGCACGCTGAAGGAAAATACAGGTATATTTCCGCTTTAGGAATTGAATGAAACATGAAGCGCCACACGACCCTCGGAACTTCGCCTGTTCTTACAGGAGGCTTCATTTGTCAGTTGAAAGTGGTTTTCTTCGTTGGATTGGTTAAATTCTTCTCAAGTTCCGAGGATACCTGCAGCTTCTGTGCAAACCCCTATTCCATTGGCCAAAATTCGAATTCTGTGCAGGCTGAAAGTATGCACGGCGGTTGAATCCAGTTTTCCTAAAAGTCAGAAACGGTACGTAACATCCATGTGGTAGCTCTGCCTCGTGTGTGTGCCGGCATGAGTAAATTCGTACATTATGAGCACATGGCCGGTGGACGTGTTTCAAAGCCATTTTGGAGCGTGCGGCTTGAGATGTCGATCCTTCATCTGCCGGATTATACTGCTCCCGAAAGTGCCTATTGTCCTTTTGCGATGTTTCTTACTAACACGAGCGCAACTCACAAACGCGTCGTGAGACCCTTGACTTCTCGGAATCTCTCTGTGTATTGTTTTGAGTTTGATTGATCCCTTTAATATCATTTTTTCTGTCTAATTTCCGGAGTGTAGAATAAAACACTATTGAGCTATTAAGACTATTTGCTGCTCGCCAATTGTTCAAGGAACACCGTCTGTGACACCCATGAAACTAGTGTTACGTGCCCAACTTGATTCTGAGGAAAGCAGGATTCAACCGCCGTGCATTGTGAGCCTGTACAGTACTTGGAAAAGGCCAATGGAATCGTGGTTTGCAAAGAAGCTGCAGACTACCTCGGAATCTAAAAAAACATTCACTTATCCAGACAGAATACTGCAGATTTTGGCACGTGGGCTCTGCATATGATCGTGGTTAGAAATTTATCCTCAAAAGAACCTATTGGCTTATATATTTGCTTCTATACATTGGTTTGAATACGAGGAGTTGCTCAAGATTGTCACAGACCCATAAGGAACTGAAGTTTTGGGGCACTTCGTCAAGACAAGCTTGTTACTACAATTATATTGATAGAACTCGCCTGCCTCCAATTTTGGAGTTTTTGTAACAAATAATCCTCTAAAAAAAGCAAAATCATCAATTTGTGCAGCGGATATACAGGGCTGACTTAACTTGATACTAGAAGACCTTATTTTAAATATTGATGCGGTGGCTAACAAAAACGGCCACTTTCGACTAACAAATGAACCCCCTATAAGAACCGGCGAAGTTCCGAGGGTGGTCGCGGCACGTGCTGCCGCTTCATGGTTCATTCAATTCCTAAAGTGGAAATACCTGCATTTTCTTTCATTGTGCATATGCATGGCGGTTGAATTTGGTGTGTCTAAAAGTCAGAAATGGTACTTTACACAAGGTCACTCATGAATACCGGTATTTTTAGTCATTAGTCTTCTGCGTGTGACACTCTGATATACATTCAAGCGTCTGCAAGTCGATTTTCCCCCTTTGAACATCGCACGTACTTCAAGACGCACGGCAAAAGATTCGTGCAGCGATCGCGTTTAAGTATCGGGATGTACGGGTGTTTACCCTCGCTGCGCGCATAACCTCACTCCTGTGTCGCACCCCGTTCACGAATTTCTCCCGTTCGCGAATTATCTCCCCTTTGGGATAGGTAGCCGAATTACCGCATTCGGACAGTTGCCGTAGACTTATTATTTCCTATTCGAGCGATATTTAGCGGCTTTTATCTTTCATATATAAAGACGTTCAAAGGCATGCAATATGAGATTTAATTAACGCAGATGCTATAATGGGCATTCAGAAATACAGTGAAGCACTAATTACTCAGAATTTTCCTTTTTTTGTGACATAACTCGAGGTTTTGATATTCTAATCGAAAAAGACGTCATTTTTGAGAAGTTTTTGGATCATGCTCGGAAATTTACAGATTCCGAAGGTTATTTTACGTATTAAAATAGGACAATTCACTTTTTATTATTCGTTTTCTTTCTTAATCATACAAAAATATTGATTCCATCCCTTAAATAGTTATTTTTGAGATATTTGTGGTTCCCTAATCGAACTCTTATAGATATTAGAATGTGAGGAACAACGCATTTTGCGGAGTAGCGACCACAAAAGAAGGCTTATTGCCACGTTTCTTATATAGAATATTTCCTCTCACTTCGTTCTCTCTTTTTGCTTCAAATTTTCATCGATTTTAGACAGGTAAGTCGAACAGCGTCTCGAATGGACGCGGGCGAAACGCTTCTCTTTCGGGATGCTTAGACTGGTGCCTGTTTTTCATATACTGATGTGTGCTTAGCATTCCTTTTCTCAATTCGCTGCCAAGATAGTCATGATAATGCTTTCTCATTTCTTCAGGGCATGAATGGTACGAATTTTGTGAGTTGTACTCGTCATCAACGAGAGCTTCTTCGAGGTGTTGAGCATCTTCAAAATCACGATTATTACAGCAGTCACAAGCGTCAATGATGTCATAATCATTTATCGGTAAAACATTAGAATCACAACTATCTTCCAAATACTGGGAAATGACCATTATTGTGGTTTAGAGTGTTTAATATTAATAATAAAGATACAAAACTTTACGACGCGTCTATTAGTGAGGTTGGCCGGTAACGCGTAGCCATTCCGGTTGGGATGAGTGTCCGAAAGAAAAAAATTCGTGAACGGGGCCATAAATTCGCAAATGGGGTCAGAAATTAGTCAACGGGGTGCGACACCTGTCGGGAACTTTCGAAAATTTGGGAAAAGTCGATCTGGTAAGGGTTTGATCAAATTAGTCATTTGTGGAAAATGAGCGTCTCTACCAACTCAAAAAAGTTTTTTCAATGAAAAGGAGAAATAACGGCTCATTCTCAAACCAGCCCATGCCAGAAACACCCACATGGCACTACCCATGGATGCGATTGATATTAGAACACGTGAGAGTTCTTTTATAGTGTGTATTCAAGTATGTACTACTTCGGACTCAGCTTAGAGTTGTCACTAAATCCTCAAAGAGCAAGAGTCCGTAGTGCGGTGAAAAGTATATTTCACCGCTCGTTCCCCGCTGCCCAAGCCGTCGTGTCCGAACTACTACACCTATATCACGTGTCACTACGTCACTACTCCACGTGACGACAATTGGGTGTCAGGAAAGTGCCCTGGACGCGACTTGGATGCAAATCTGCATTTTTCTGAATTCTAGCACGTTTACAGAAAAAATTTGGCCGGGAATTTAAAAATGAGTATATTATACGTGGACTCAACGCGTCTTGTCGCAGAGTAGATTAAGTGGTCACAATCTCATCCTTTCTGAGCTCTTCTTATCCGCAATTAATAGCTCGCACCAGTGATGTGCGTTGCGCCGTAATTACGCGCGTAATGCATTTTTGTCGGCGTAAAGGTGAAATTTGTATGCGTAACCGTCTACGTAATGCGTAATGAAATTTTGTGGACCCGTGTAATGTTCTGCGTATCAACGTATTACGCGAGTAATTGCGTATCGAGTGTTTTAGGCGGTTTGATATGGGATACAGACTCTTAGAGTAAATTTACATGTTGATTCCTATTAAAAGGATCTCTAAACAAGTTTTTATTCACATCAAGCTTAAAGGGCTGCGGTAACATCGCTTTATGGGTCGCGTTGGGTCTCATTGCCCCCATTTTCTTGAGCGCGCGTGCCCAATTGTGCGTCCATGGTTGTTGAAGAATTCAGAACTTCCATGAAGTTTGGAGCCTCATCAACCAATACCGTCTCATCAGGAGGTTTTCCACAAGGCCTCCGAAGTCCGAGCGGCTTTATCGTGAATGGAGCTTACCGAATTCTTTTTTTTTTTGATAATAAGTTTTCAAATTCGAGAGAAGAGCGACTCCGAATGCCCTGACATTGCTGTTGGCCAAGTAATCCTTTGCGATTCGACTCGGAATTGGGTATTTTGGGCATCCGGTCTAATCCGATTCACTAGTGAAATGGATCCCTACACCGTTTGAAGTAAGCGGCAAACCATGAACTGAGCAAGAAGTTATGAACGTTCTCGCAAAAATCTTAATGGCGTAAGAGAAATTGTAGACTGTAAGACCATAACAGTTTTTGGAAGCGAGAGGAATCCTGCTACATACTCGAGCGAGTTGCACAATTTGCAAATGTCCGAAAAGTGATCATACGTCAAATATAGTATGTTGAAGAGAACCTGGGTCGATTTCTAGATGTGGCCGAAGATGTGTTTAAGACGTTTCAAAAAGAGCCGATGTTGCATGTTCTGAAACGTCTTTATTGTCCACGCAAATTTCATGCCCGATCACCAGAGAAACTGTATGAGACCAGGGTTTTGCTTTTTCCCCTTCAAAGATAGTTTTCTGGATAGCTTCTAAGCTTCATACAAAGCTTCAAAAGAACATTACGCAAACCTTACGCATTACGCAAAACGATACGCAATCGACTACGCGAGGCTCGAGTAATCGTAACAACTTGCGTAATGCGTAGTAAACGTTTTGTTACGGTAATACTTCGACGTCGAGCAAAAGGAAATTACGCACAACACTGCCTCGCGCGTCATGGGGAGACGTGCTCTTTGCCGCTTTAGCAACAGACACCGCATAGCAGCTTCGAGAAAACATTACCTTTCTACCAAGAATATTCAAAAGGTTTCGAGAGTATGAATTGAGAAAGCACATAAGATAAGCATGCGTAAGTCAAAAATCCCACACATCTTGACCAGCAGATGAATTGTTTCAATGTGTGTGAAGACAGCGAGAGTGAGCCAAACGTACAAGCGCAGACATCAGAAAGCGTTCAAAGTTGTTTGGTTATAGTTCAGATTCTCTGAATCCATATATCTGACTAGTCACTTGACTTATATAGTTTACCCAATTGGGGTTTCTCTGTGTGTGAACCTAATTCAGAAATGTTTCCCAATTGGGGTTGATTGATATATCATATTGTGTTTTGTGGTGCGATTTCTGCGGCATCAAACTGGTAGACAACGTCCCCATCCCCATTGATAAGATAAGTCTCCAGACGGAAGCTAAATTTACGGAAGTGTTCCACAAGAACTTTGCCCCTTGCTTGTTCAGTTGTATCAGATATTGGAGATTGGCCTATGAAGTTAGTACAGAGTGAAAGAAAAGGTTGTATACTAAATGAAACTAAGGGGTGATTTCTCGTTTAAGAACAATAAACAATACAGGGATAGGACTTCATATAGCTACATTGAAGCAGTGTTGCATCGTACAATCCAATACGACGTACATGTCGGATATCCGATCCTGTACGATGTGTACGAAAGTACGATGAATACGATGGAATACGAAAGTCGTGTTATTACCAATGTTTTGGGGATAAATCGGCATCATCTCGATGAACGCCAGAATTATAAGCTATTCTGAATTCATTTTGTAATCTCTTTCGACAGTCTGGTAAGTTGTTTTGAAAGATTAGTCTTGCGAAAGCTTGTCAACTTAAATCGCGATTTCCATGGCAGCCGGATTTTTGCCTTTGCTTGTTCTCGCTGCATCACATGAATCTCCATCCATTTCTCCATCCATTTCTCCACCCGACTCTTCATCAAGCTCGTCCAGCTCGTCCAGCTTGCCCCCGTCGTCAGAACTTGAAGGACTTCCCTTCGAGCCCGATACGCCAACATCTTCACCATTTCCGGGGATATTCTATTTCTTTTTTACGTAACAACATCGTTCATGCGGGAGAATAACGACTCGGAGGGTGCGTACATAGCTGGTATGGCCAAGTAATCTTTTGCCATATCAAAAAGAACGGGGTATGTGCCTTTTTTGGCTTGAAAAAGAATTCAATGACACTCTTTTACCGCCCATCTCTTTTCGTAGGAGGTATAGTTAAACTTCGTTCACCAAAGCGACAGACAGTTCGTCGTCACTCAAAAGTGTCAAACTGACGGATGCTTCCTCAGAAGACGATTGAGTTTTGGTCCTCACCCCACGACCCTGCTTAGTGTCGTAGACTCCCTTATAGCGATGGTACGCATCTTGAAATCGCTGCTCTACCTCTACCCGAGTAATGAAATTATCCGGGAGCCCTCTTCGTCTGAAATAGTCGAGCTTCATTCGAGGATCAAGAACAGAAGCAAAGTAAAGGCTTAACATCCGACTAGTATCTGTATCATATATAGGATAGTATGAATAGAGTTTGTGGTAGGCTTCCCGTATTCCTTTTTTTCTCAACCCAAAGCCGGGTCGCCCCGGCCCAGGGTTTAATCCAGAGGCCTCACTAAGCCATTCAATCGGTAGTAGCGACGGGCGGTGTGTACAAAGGGCAGGGACGTAATCAACGCAAGCTGATGACTTGCGCCTACTAGGAATTCCTCGTTGAAGAGCAATAATTACAATGCTCTATCCCCAGCACGACGGAGTTTCTCAAGATTTCCCAAACCTCTCGGCCAAGGCAAACTCGCTGGCTCCGTCAGTGTAGCTCGCGTGCGGCCCAGAACGTCTAAGGGCATCATAGACCTGTTATTGCCTCAAACTTCCATCGACTTGGATTCGATAGTCCTTTTATGGCCCGCACCCAACACAAGGTTAGGCCGGGCAAATAAAAGCTAAGGTCTCGTTCGTTATCGCAATTAAGCAGACAAATCACTCCACCAACTAAGAACGGCCATGCACCACCACCCACAAAATCAAGAAAGAGCTCTCAATCTGTCAATCCTTATTGTGTCTGGACCTGGTGAGTTTCCCCGTGTTGAGTCAAATTAGGCCGCAGGCTCCACTCCTGGTGGTGCCCTTCCGTCAATTCCTTTAAGTTTCAGCCTTGCGATCATACTCCCCCCAGAACCCAAAAACTTTGATTTCTCGTAAGGTGTGTGCTGGGCGCGTCATGTACATGAGGCGTCGCCCAATCCCTAGTCGGCATAGTTTATGGTTAAGACTACGACGGTATCTGATCATCTTCGATCCCCTAACTTTCGTTCTTGATTAATGAAAACGTCCTTGACAAATGCTTTCGCAGTAGTTGGTTTTCAGAAAATCTAAAAATTTCACCTCTTACAACTGAATACTAATGCCCCCGACCGTCCCTATTAATCATTACGATGGTCCTAGAAACCAACAAGATAGAATCATCGTCCTATTTTATTATTCCATGCTAAAAGATTCAAGCGCTTGTGTTGTGATATTAACACCTTCGTGTTAATGAATACCCCGCAGGAGTATCCTTTTTGTTTGCATATTAAGTTGCTCAGTGGAAAGGTGCAGGAACTTACATGTTGAATGTTTATAGTTAGTTCGGTTGAATGGTATGGATCAACCTACATCTAACTTTGTATATTATAAGTGTTTAAAGGATTGGTGAACGATTAGTTGAAAGGTTGGTTAGCTTTTCAACTAAGTGCACCATGTGGAAAAACCTCAGTCTTTTATGAGGACTGAGACATAGGGAGCAACCCCAAGTTCCGCATTGAGCATTTAGCGAGATCCATTGTTTCAGATAACCCCACTCTGAGTTTCACATAAACCCATTGTGTGGTAAGGCTGTGTTATGGTTGAGCAATTTAACCATCCTTATTAGGACTTACCAAGCCACCCTTGTAGATCCTAGTCAGTTGACCGAGGAAAAGGATCTTGGTGACCAACACAGCATCGAGGATCTCTTATAGACAGTATGGTCACGTGATACTCGACGCCCAAGGCCTATTCTGCAACAGCTTG
>JAKTUB010000471.1:0-17012 GCA_030556465.1 Metschnikowia picachoensis | reverse complement strand
TCTTCGTGATTAAATCTCCAAGGATTGAAAAGAAGGATTCTGCCGGCGCGGACATAGCTGGGATAGCCATAATATCTTTCGCAAGCTAATAAAGCATAGGAAACCTCTTTTCATTATACCGATAATAAGTGACGACATTTCTGTCTTCGGGTTCCTCGAAGAGATATGCTTTGACTTCGTCTTCTTCGTCATCAGAAAACTCATCCTCACTAAGGAAAGTAAAGCGTTTGGTTCCCGCATCATCAACTGCCTTTGAGCATTGGTCGCCTTGTGAGGTGCTTCCCGCATTTCCTTGTTTCTTTTCGTAGTATCTCAGATAAAGCTTGTACACCCTTTCCAAATTCTCTCTGATGTTATCAACCAAAGCAGACGGAAAAGATTCTCTGAGTTGAAAATATCTGAGTTTATACTTTGGATTGAGAGTGGTGGCCAAATAAAGGACCAGCATGTCCCCACATATTCGGGGCTCCAACCCTAAATCTAAGAAAATCGTCTGGCGCTTGACATGACTTCACCAAAGAAAAGGCGAAATCGTTTTTTATCGTTATTTTATCGTTATTTTATCGTCATGAAATCGTCATGAAATCGTCATGAAATCGTCATGAAATCGTCATGAAATCGTCATGAAATCGTATTACGAAAAACGATAATTTACGATTTTGATCACTTCAAATACCGTCATTCGTTTTTCGTCATTTCCATCGTAATGTCGATTTTTTCATAACGAAAAACGATAAATAACGATAACGCGTAACACTGACTATAACCCCGCTTGCTGATTCAGAAAACTAGTCAGAGTGTTTATGTTTATGTTTTCTCGCAAAATAGATACGGTGTGCCCAAACAATTCTTTCTCAGGCAAAGAAGTCTCGATTTTCCCTATTATTCTCTACTTTTAAATGACATTTCACGAGTTCTGGTACAAAATCTAACTGTGAAACGTCTTGTGCAATATTCCAATCGAAAGAACAACGAGCCAATAATCAATTGAATCAAATAAGCCTGATCCGAAAAGAGAAAAGTATCTCAATTCCGTGTAGATAATGAGTCAATGAGACGCAACTGTGGCATCTTTCGGTATTTTCCCTGTTATATTGACGGATTCTTGACATATTTGATTGTATATCGAATGAATGAGCCATCATCCAGTGCCGAGCTAAGAAAACAATCCTGGACTCCCTGTATCTGGTTAGATCTAATTAGATGCATTAGGAATAGAAGAGAAACC
Organism: Metschnikowia picachoensis; assembly: GCA_030556465.1. Classification (NCBI taxonomy): domain Eukaryota; kingdom Fungi; phylum Ascomycota; class Pichiomycetes; order Serinales; family Metschnikowiaceae; genus Metschnikowia; species Metschnikowia picachoensis. The sequence continues at coordinate 15,784 of JAKTUB010000471.1, read as the reverse complement.
AGACACGATATTGTGAACGATAGGCCATTGAAAATGACAAAACTTTATAAGGAAACAAGTTTTCGGATCTCTGAATTGACGAAGCTGAAATTACACACAGACAAGTGATTCTAATGGCTCAAACTAAAACCCATGCATTTTTTTCTTGTTTTGAACAGCAATTTGATTTTTATCTACCAAGCCGCACCCCAATTGAATAACCGCTCAAGGCAGATGCGATCATTTCTTGGGTAGCGAAGAAGGTATATACCGTGACAGCCCTATGATGCCAGGCAACAAAAAATAAAAATAATTCCTCATTCGCTGCCTCGTACTACGATCGAATTTTCGCTTCGCGATCTCTTGCTGAGAAATGCTTGAATTGTATAAATTTTTGTCACAAAATGGGGTTCAGTTAGATCCATATGACCTGAAAAGCTTTGGCGGCATGCGGGATGTGTACAAGATGCAAAAAGCGTAAAGTGCTTAGAATTAATTACACCATTCCCAAACCAATGTCTATGAGACCACCACAACCTTTTCACAATAAAAGTTTCCGTCGCCCAGTCCTGGCCCTGCTCATCAAGTAGCGGTCGCCAAAATTAAAAACGCCCACCAAAAAAAGTGCCAAAATCGACACCACGAGCCCCACTTTGAATGCAAGTCTGTAGCAGTGGCTGCCCAAGATACATGTATAAACACCCGACTCGTCGGCCGTCAGCTTTGAGTCGTACACCTCGCCAAAGAAGTTTGTGAGGTAGAAACTCGGTATCACAGGAGCCAAGCCCACAAGACCCCAGTTCCCCAGGAAGTTTTCCATGCCAAAAACGTCGCCCACAATGGTGGGCATAATGCAATGCGTATAGCCATAAAAAAAGCCCAGAAGCATTGAGGCAGCACCCAAGTACTTATGGCCCGCGATAGTCTCACCCAAGACCTGGGTGCATACAAGGCCGACGGCGGGCACGAAAAGGAGCCACGCACGTGACTTGCGGAAGGTTCGTGTGATGATGTCGCCCGTCACGCCGGCGGCTAGGCGCCCTATGCAGTTTGTCATCAGTAATAACCCTACCTGGAGCTGCTGCTGGTTCTGTATAAGCATATCTACCGACAGGCTGGCAGCGGCTACTGGGTCAAGCTCAAAGTTGCGTATCACCAACGCCTTCACCATGTACCCTACGGAGTAGATATACATCTGGCCCAACGAGGCCATGGCGCCTAATATGAGAAAAAGGAGCCAGAATCGCGGGGATTGAAGAAGCCGCAACCCGTAAATTTCTGTTGGGCCGGGCTGGGTTTGTGCAAACGCTGGTTTCAGCGCAATGTGTACATCCTTGCCGGCCGACACGCTTCGTAGGTTTGCCATTTCGACCGGGTCCGCGAGTCTGACTGTTCTGCTTCCACCAAAATTGCGCTGGTCGCAAAGCATGACAAACGGGCTGCAGAGCGCAAAGATAAGCGCCAGGGATAAGATGAGAAAACGCAAAAATCCCAGCGTGTCGCCGGGGTAAAATGCCAGCGCAAACACTGAGTAGAACATGGCCAGTAGGCCGTAGAGAGCCAAGGGAAGCAGCGTGGCAACTCCGCGGAGCAGCGGGAACGTAACGGCACAGCATTTGAGGCACGCCAGGTTGATGAATGTTGAGCCGGAACCAACGAGAAAAAGGCACACACACAGGAGCCACACGCTCAGGTATGCGTGGGTGTATTGACGCCGAAGCACGTAATATCCGAGCACGATGAAGCTACCGCCGGCAAAAAGCGGCGCCGTGTACCCCTTTTTGTCCACCACGAGTCCGGCCAATGGGCCTGTGATTGAAACTCCTAGGCTACCCACTAGAGCGATTGACAGCGCATTAGTCGCCAGGTACTGGAGCTGCAGCGCCAATTGCGGGCTGTATGACAGGTATAGGTAGAGCGTGCCGCAAATGAGACCCAAAAGTGTGCACGAGAGCAACACGAACGTTTTTTGCACGGTTGATTGGGCCATTTGTGATGCCGTGCTAATAATATAGGTGCTATAATAGTATGAGAATGTGGTAGGCGCTAAGTAGTGTAAGGTGCGATGAGGGAGGGACCACGGTTAAGTATGCGACAAGTTATGCAAGTTTGACTTTTGATTTTTGATTTTCGGCGACTAGTAAAGACGTTTCAGATTTGAACGGGCGGGCTTCGGGTTCAGGTTCTGCCATAGGTTTGACATTTGCTCTGTATCAGATCAGTGTAAGTTGTGTAGTCCGACTCGAGGCGTGTGTATGCGTCGCATGGCCGGTGTAGAAGAAAAAAGCGACCCCACCGCATTTGAGCCCTGCGTGCGTGTGTACGCTTTCGACAAGTGTGTCCCCCACTGTGTCACTTTGAGTACCGACATACTAATTGATTTCTACTGAGACTTAGACCCATTGAATGGTTCAGAAAATAGTGAGAGCTCATTTCGGTACAGGTTTGTTGGAAGATGAAAGATTTCTTGAGGTTTAGATGCCACATTCTCGATCCCTAGGCGCATCGATAAATTTGCTTGGGAAAGCACAATACACACTCCACCCTGCATTATGCATTCAGCACTTTGCACGGTCTTTTTCGCAAACCTTCATGATACCGACACTGCCGTGCTTCTTGTGGGCAAGCCTGGTTGATAAACAAGGCACAATATTGTGTTGATTTGAAGAGTTCGATAATACTGTATACACAGTTCTCGCCTTGGCTTATATCCGTAGAAGCCTTGTACATTACTCAACAAGCCTTGCGGGTCTGTTTACGTGTCCACGCGCTAGCCACTTAGCAGCAGGTCGGAGTGTTGATATGAGAAAGTCCGCGCACACTTTCGTGCCTGAAGGGGATTTGCTTACAAATTACCCTTTTAGGACTTTATCACGTGATGCAATCTTCAGACATATAATATGTACCATATATGCTTTTGAAGAAAGCTTAAATCCAAACTGTGCATGTACACCATGTAGACATATGCCTGCGGTCGCCCCTTCTAGAAATTGAACCAAACACGTACCAAGACCCAGCTTTGTCTGTTCTTGCAGGGGCTTCATTTGTGGCCGCAGCATCAATGTCTGAAGAAACAAAGTCTTTGAGTGTCATTGTAAGTCGGCCATGTGTATCCATGATGATTTTTGTTCAATAGAGAGAGATATATGTTATAAAAAGTGTAAAGAGTGAATGCAGGCGGGTTCTGTCAATACAATCGCGGTAACAGGCTTGGCTTCGTAATGTGCCCCAAAGTGACTATTCCTCACGGGTGTGATAAACATGAGCAGCCTCTAGTGTAAAATCAATATATAGACGCAGATATAGTAGCTAATAGGTTTTGTTTTAAGATTAATTTCTTATCAAGACCACATGCAGAGTCCACGTGACAATAACTGCGGTATTCTTTCCAGAATAGAAAATTCTTCTCGGGCACTGAGTATACCTGCGGATTCTGTGCACACCTTTGTCCCATTGGCCACAATTCCAATTATGTGCAGGTTTCAACTATGCACAGCGGTTGAGTTCGGTTTTCTCCAAAATCAAATAACGCCGCTGCGATTGCCAGGTGGGTGGTGGACAGAGTCAGTGATGGAATAATCTGCATTTTCCGCGAAAATATATCTTGGTGAAATAACCTTTGAGAATATTTCAGATAATATCTCAGATAATTTGAGATAACTTAATATATTTATAGCAAATACTTGACGTAAGCAATTCTGGCTCCCAGTCCTCAACCAGATGTATCAAGCAAAAAAAGTATGTATAGATGACAAAAAAATATGGTTCACCACATCAGGAAAAAAAAAAAAAACATCGGCAAACGTTTCGTTTCGCGGCCCGCTTTAACGATATTCAGGTCTAAAATTATCGGTGCGATATCGTTACAACAAAGCTATCCGATTAAAGCAAACAATACCCAAATCAATCAATTTTGAACAGTCCTCCGATGCCCCCTTCGAGTCTACGCGTGGCATTCTTTGGCTCGGATGTGTTCAGCGTGGCTTCGCTTCGCCGTCTTTTCGAGCTCAGGAAATCTCATCCAAATTTGATCTCTCAACTAGACGTATACACCAGGTCCATCAAACCCACGGGTAGAAACTTAAAGCAGTATGTAGACTTGCCCATTGGGACCTACGCAGCTGAGAAAAGTCTACCTGTTTATCGAGTGGACTCGGGGTCCGAGATTTTGGCTTCTGCAATGCCCAAGACGTACGATCTAGCCGTGGCGGTCTCGTACGGAAAACTAATTCCGGGAAAGTTTCTTCAGTCTCTTACATATGGGGGTTTAAATGTACATCCTTCGATTCTCCCCAAATTCAGCGGCTCGTCGCCCATTCAACATGCTCTTATGAACGACTGTAAGACGACCGGTGTCACGATACAAACATTGCATCCTACAAAATTCGACCATGGCGACATTATATGCCAGTCAGAACCGATAGAAATTAGCGAAAAGGATAATTTCATCTCTTTGCAAACCACACTATCCCAAGTAGGCGCGGACCTCTTGGCTGGTGTGATTTCGGCTGGTATTTATGCCGACCCAAAGCCTTTGAAGAGCCTGGAAACCTACTCTTTGGCCCCAAAATTGACCCCTTCAATGTCTGAAATTATGTGGGAGCACATGACATCAAGGCAGATTCGCCGATTGAACGATGCCTCGGGGCCTTTACATTCTCACAAATATGTCAATATACTGAAGAAGAAAAACGCTGTGCTGGGGTATTATAAAGTGATTCTTGATGGCATCGAAGAATCGATTAATTGTTCCAAGCTCGAGTCCAGAGCTCCGGGCAGTTTTGCGCTTAGCGGCGACAAACTTATCGTCAAAACTTACGACTCCTTTGTGACCGTACGCAGTCTAAAGTTTCAATACTGTGGTCTAGAGAATGCCATAGAATTCATGAGGAGCCTACCGAAAAGATCAGGTGAAACTCCACATCAGTTTGTAAGGGCGCAATCATAACTCAACCTGGCAGGTCGAGTTGTACTTCTCCACAGCAATTCTCATCTTGTTGTACAAAAACAACCTGCTTTTCTTCTCAGGAATGGGCAAGAATGGGCCCCTCTTGTTGTTCAAAATAATGCTTATTCCCGTGCTCTCCAACGAAATGCTCTTCACGTTACTTAGCAAGATGATCCATGAAGTCTTAACGGAGCTCATTTCAAACAAAATGATTTTCTTGAATGTCACCAATACAGCCTTTTCTTCGCCGGGCATGACCAAGTGGGCAACGTAATTCTCATTGAAGAATGAGCCTCCGTCAATCAGTTTGAGCCAGAACTGGCCTTGTGCCTCTCTTGCCGAGTATGGTCTGATAACGTTATCATAAGAGATGTATCTTGGAAGCCTCACTTTCTCTAAGCCGTCGCCATCGAATACTGTAGTGGTATTTCTGATGCCCTCGCTCACATTTGACGCCAAATCAAAAATTCCGATCGCCGTTTTCGTTGGAAGTCCAATCATGCCTTTCCCAAGTCCTTTGAAGAACCCGCCTGCTCCCTCCTTCGCAGCGCCTTCAATTGGCGCTTGTGCAATTCCCGTAACACCTGACGAAATAGAATCAAAGAATGAGTTGGCTCCAGAAGTGAAACCGTAGAGCGCATGCTTAGGTCTATTGCGGCGCTGATTGAGTCTTCTTTTCTCTTGAAATTTCCTGTCCATCGTGGCGACGGACAAGCCTTTTGCAAGCGAGCCAGTAACTTTTGCGAATGAGTCAGAAAACCCGAAGACCGACTTTTTGATGAAGCTCAACCCACCTTTGGCTATGCCAATCCCGATCTCTTGAGGCCGGTCATTAATGACGAATCCCTGGTATGGCTCATAGAAAATATCAAGAACGCCCGATGAAAGGTTATTGAAGAGCCCGACAGGATTGCCGAGAAAATCAGCAGAGCCCAAGATCTTATGCAATTGATAAAAGAACGACTGTCCATAGTGAGTCAGAATCGACTCCATTAAGATCGGAATCGGCACACGAATGTTTTCAATGAACAACGCATTCAACTTGATTGGTGCGTCATTGATGTTTCCGATAGCCATTGTAAGCATGTTGACAAAGAACATCAATGTGTTTTGAGACGTCGATCTGTCCTCTGCGTTCACTCTCTCCGTCCTCACAAAAGACAAGTTTGTCAATGCTGGCTGCAAATGAAGGGCCTCAAAATAAATATCGCTGGCCTCTGAAAGCTTCTTTGGCTCGGGAATCTCGAGGTTGTCATCGCACAATTTATCCTTCACTTCAGTGTTCCAGCTTGCGCCGGGGAATTTTGCGAAGTCGAGCAAAGCAAACAAAAAGTCCTCGTCAACTTCGATTGACATTTCCTGCAACAATATCGTGGCATACTTGATAAACAAAACGCCATGGCTCTCGTCCTTCACCTTGCAAACCGAAGCACTGAACGAAGGGTGGTTATTCATTTCCTTGCCCGATTTGGGCACAAGCGTAGGGTACACGATAATCGGGAAAATTCCTCCATAGAGTTGATTGTCCAATTGGATCCACTTTAATTTCATGCTCAAGTTCTGGTAGAGACTGGACTCGTTGTAGCGCAATTCCACGCCTCTCAAAGTCAAGTAACATAACTCCTGCGACCTGTTGTTGATGAAAGAGATACCAAACCCTTCGAACCGCGTAAATATCTTCGTGTAGTAGTTCTCGTCTTTCTCGGTCACTTCAAACTGCAGTTGTGAAACACTCGCGGTCCGATTGTTACCTTCTTGCAACTTATACATACTCAACGAGGGGTCATATTTCGTAATAACCAAAGATTGAGTAGGTCCATCTGCAACCACATTCAAGTCCACGATTGCCTGCTCCTGATCGCTTGTCTGAGGCAATCTGAAAGGCTTCAAATTACCGATCTCGGCCAAATTGATGGATCTCTCACGGCCATGCGACCGAATAACCACCTCTTTGACCACAGCATTTGGATAGTCGTACGAATACGGCATCACGCTTCTAGCGGGGACTTTGTAATAGATCGGCTTATAGTCCACATCCTTCTTCACAACCTCGCCATTCAGGTTAACGTTAGGGTTGCTTTGGTAAAGATAGAACTCCGAGTCTGTGAAATTTCTGATGGAGAGTGGCCAAGCATTATTGGCATTTTCAATCTGAACGAAAATGGTGGCATTCTCCGTAATGATGTTCACTTTGAGTAGCACCTGGCCGGCAGACTCCTTTTGTGCTTTCAAGAAAATCTGACCGATGTCATTGATGGCGAACGGGGATGACCAGTTGCGGCCCTCACGAGCAAACTTGAGTATCATTGTTTTTTGGCCTGAACGTCTCAAATTGTACAAGGGAAACAACTCTCCTTGCCCGATTTGGAATTGCTTCGCGGACCCGTTTTCGGCGATCAAGAGCGGCTCCTCCAAGCAGTTCCTCATAACATATCTGGGGGCAAAAGTGATCACCTTGGTTAACTTGTACTTACCTTCGCCTTCAGCGATCGAGACGCCAAAATTCTTTTCCGAGCTTCTTCCCGGAATCTGCACGGCCATTCCAGTCACCTGCCCGATTGCATCAAAACTGAGTGGCGTCGACCATTGCGACTCGCCTAATTTTGCCAAGGCTCTCTCCAGGTGACCACCGTCTTTTTCGAAAGAAAAAATGTGCGGCGTTCTTTCTTCTCCTTGAGACCCAATGCTAACCACCTGGCTATATCTGCTATTCTCCTTGATCTGAAGATTCTGGCCCGTTCTGTTGAGAATAACATAAGGCGAGTAGATCACCACCTTCAAGCTGGTTTTAGAGGCCTGATTCTTCGGGTAGTACATATGGAGCTTCACTGTTTGTCCGGTTTCGTTTTTGACCGACGTGGAAATTTCACGTTTGAATCCTGTCTCCTTTGAGGTGTTGATGATAGCAAATTCCGACTTGCCAAAACCACAGCCAAGGGGTTCAACGCTCAATAACAACAAACTCCGCAACGTGACAACTTGGATAAAAGAGCTTTTGCCCTTTGCTACCGTACCATTCCAGTCCATCTTTGTCGTCTTGTCATAGAGCCTGAAATTGAAGTCAAATGGCAACAAGTTCTCGATCTCCAACGGAGCGGAAATGACCACAGTCAAGTGTGGATATATCTTTGCGAGTGGTTCAGTTTCCAGATACTGAGCCTCGGCCTGGAAAAAATACGACGCCAGCTCACCGCTGCCAATGGACGAGCACTGAAGAGGGATGCCTCCGCGCATCAACGTTTTCCAGTCTAGACACTCGTTTGACCAGTTGAACTTTGTATCCATTTGGGGCTTGATCTTGAACTTGTCGTGGTACACAACATCGATCGGCAACGCTTTCTGCTCCCCTGGCTGAATGACAAGCTCGGTTTCTGCATCACCCGAGTTCCGCACCATCTTTATCGCAATCGCGATTTCAGCATGGTTTCGCACCGTGACTGTGGACCTCAACCGGATTGTCTTAACGTTATCGCTGCCTAACGTGATATCACTCACCAATCTATTATGAACACCGTTCACAGGCGGCGAGAGCGCAAATAGCTCCTCTCCTTCGGCACTGGCGGAAATCCGGCGTACGGCTTCGTAGTCTGACCCGAGAAGTCTGACCCCTAAAACGTCCAAATCGTTGTCTGTGTCGAGGTTCTCTCTCACTGTGCGCCAGTCCTCAAATTGCCAGCTTGTCTGCTCGCCCATAGGTATGACTTTCTTGTTAAATTTCAGCTGGTCGTCCCGATCTATCCACACCTCCACGTCAAACCCGGTCTCGTTGACAATGATGTAAGGCGCAACTTGCACACGTGACCTGGGCGCTACATCGGCAGTGATTGATGCAGCAAATTGTGACAAAAGCGCCACTGATCGTGAGGAAATCGTCAATTGGGCGATCTCACGTGAGACAATCTCTACCATCATCTTTGGTTTCGGCAACAATACCTTTGACGCGTATATGGCCATGTGCCATGGCTCCAAGAGCGGCTCCCACGTGGACTTTGAGTAGTTGTAGATGTTGATATACGATTCAAGATGAGCCTCAGCACTCAACTCTGTGGACCAGTTGGACACTTTGACCTCGAACGGTTTAATGCCCATATCCAAGATCGGCAACTCGTGAACATCTCCAATCAAGACTAAACGGGCACCACCGATCACTGTCTCGAACTCCTCGTTCCTGACTGTAACATCGGCAATTTGGTGCTCTCTTGTTGGCCTTTTCGAACTTCCAAACATGCTTGAAACCGTGCTGGGAGCGTATTTCGCGAACTTTCGCTTAAACTCTTCCGTCATGCTATAGTCGATACCCTCTTTTTCCTCCTCACTCACTGCTAATTGTGCTTGCAAATAGTATTCATTTGCACGCTCGAAAATTCTCATTGCAAGTCTTATATCGTGCAAGGAAATCCTAAGCAACAATGGGTCGACGGAAAGTTGAATGCTGGTCAAGAACGCCGTTGCCGTGGAACCACGAGAATCCAAGGCAAACGACATGGAGAAATCGTCGATGATTCTCATGCGCTGCTCCTCAAAACTATCCATTCTTACCACATACATGCCGACATTTTTGACCGCGAGCGAATATATGTTCTGGCTTGTGAATAGCACCTGCTCCACTTTGAATAAAAGCGCCTCAGTGTCAGCCTTTGTCGAGTCTGCCAAAAGAATCACGGAAGGGTTGATCACATTGATCGAAAACCCAATCTTTGCAGTTGAAACAACGTCGTTATTATTCTCTAGTTCACCATCAACCGAAGAATAATTCTCGCTTTCGTATCTCTCAACGCTGGATTCCTCACTCTCTGAATCAGAATCCTTTATTTCAACCGAGGGTTCCAACTCCATTCCCTTATTGGCGAAGGCTTGCAACTCAAAGATATGGTCAAGTGCAAGAACGGTTCTGGGCTCTTCAACAGTAAGCATGACTGTGGTAGCCTTGCTGTCGCCCTCTCCGCTTGTTGAAGCGGAGAGCAAAAATTGCTTTCTCTCGCCCTCAATCGGGGTGATGATTTCTGTGAACTTGTTTTCTGTTCCCTCTCTCTCGTCCGTAATCGTAAAAGACGAAACAGAAATGCCCGCCTCAAATTGGCTGTTCTCCCTCATCGAGAAATTCAGCTCAAACGAATTAATGGCCAAAGAACAAAGTTTCGTCGATTCGAAACTCGAAAGTGATTTCGTGCGATTGTACAATGTCAAAGACACTTTCGGTATATCGAACTTGAACAAAACGGCTTCCTTTTCAGGATCTACCGACTTATCTGCCGTGGGCGCCCGAGCGCTAAAGACCTGTTGCGCCACACTCGAGGACCGCCTAAGTTGAGATATATTGTTATGCTTCATCACCGCATTCGCCTGGTCTGCATCTCGCTCTATATCCACCAAAGACTCATCATCAGAGACACTGAACGCATTTGTGATAGAGTTTCGAAGGTTATTCATGTAGCGCAACTGCAACTCGGTCAATTTCATGTTGATTTCTTGCGTTTTGCCCACAACAACTAGCGTGGGCACACCCTCAGTTTTCTCCTCGACGTAGTCGATATCAAAATTGACATCTAAATTTTCAACGATCTTGCCCCTCTGCAAAATGCTGTCCTCGAAGTTGAACTGCGTGTTTATGTTGATATTCCGCAAACCAGCCTGGACCATATTATGCAACACATTGCTCCTCAACTCGAAAATGTTGTTCAAATAAAATTCGCCGAGCTCAGCCACCAAAAGATCACACTTATCCACTTCATCACCCACAAGCTTGGGGAAATGAACAATTGGCGCGCGGACCAAGATATTCATCTTAATTTTGCTGGCATTGTCAATTTGGGTCGCCTGGTTGATAGCTGCCTCACGGGCACTATCGTAGATTGCCTTCATTCTTTGGAATTTACTCAAGTAAGCAAAAATCTTGACAAAAGCGTCCTCGACGAAATTCACTTTCGTGGCCGCGGTTGTGAACTCAACGTAGCTCTGGTACGGCTCCTTATGAGTCTCTGGGTCAAAAGTCTTATATAAGAATTCCGCCAAATTGTCACCCTCGATACTGATTAGACTCCTGAACACAGAGCCTCGAGGCAGGCCCTGGTTCGACTCGTCATGTAATGACAACGCGCCCAACTTACCGCACACCTCCAATTCCACGGGTAGCACCAATACTTTGATCATGGCTGTGCTCAACTGCAAAGTGGCCAACTTGATGCCATCTTCATTCAACACAACAATGATACTGTCAAGATTCACGCGCACATTAATTTTCTGCGGCGCAACCGTGTCGTCCGTGGCATCATTATGCTTGAGTTCGTCTGCCGGCGTGGCCTCAGCGTTGGCGTCAGTGAAAGTATTCAAAACAAAGTTCAAAAGACTCAATAGTGATTTGCGCGAAACGACGCACTTCAACGCTGACATATCCAACACGATGTCCTGGTCAAAGACCTCGATCTCCTTATGGTCGTTCTCGACAATTCTCTGCACGCGGTCGTACGCAAGCTTGAAAAGCTCCGGGTTTTTCCGACGCACCGCCTCCTCTTCCAAGAAATTGTTCGATGAGACCAATTTCTCGAACTCCTTTATGCCAGACGTCTTGATGTGATCAACCAAGTTTATATCGGTCAACGACAAGTCCACATGCATGTTGTTTTCTGTCTTAAAAAAGCTGAAATTCAACGAGTCACCAATGATATCGATGAGATGTTCGGTCTCAAGGGTGACGCCGTCAATACACCGGTGCATAGCTAGCACGACCGACTCGACCTTGAAATCGATCTCGAACAAGTGTTGCTGGGACTGCGCCGATGATGATTTTGCGCTCAGTTTTGACGTGTGGTCAAAGTCGTCTATTTCCTCTATTCGTGAGGCGCTTCCAAAGGCTTCAAACACGCTCGAGCTGTCGTTATCCTCGGGGTCGGGATTTGGAATCAATTTGTCCACCAACTGCATGATTGTCTTGTACTGGAAGTCGCTCAAGGCAAGGTTGATTCCGGGCACTTCACCGCTGACCTTGAACCTGGCCAAGTTCGTCGCGGTAGGGAGAATCGAGATTCCGAGTGAGAGCTTGAAGTCAAAATTGTCCAAGATCACTGCAGAGACTTTGGCGTTGCGCGTATGAAGCTGTTCCATGGTGGTTTTGATGGTAGGCCCCACCAAAAATTGCGCATCCTGGAGGTGTAAATTGAACTTATCGTACATCAACATGTTAAGCTCGCCCCAATCTTCATCGGTGTAGTTCTGTTTCGTGCTGAATTTCTCGATCATTCCTTTATCCACCAACTCGCTGGACACACTCAAATGGCCTGCGTCAAGAATGGCCACGGGCGACTTCCAGCTGCGCGGGTCGAGCGGAAAAATCACTAGCGGGGCCTGTAAATCGAGTTTCACGTTGATCGTTTTGTGCTCCTCCAAAGCGTACTGTAGCCCGATCCGCGTCTGTGCAGTCAAGCCTTCCATGGTGGCCTCGGCTGCGTTCATGATGGCGCCAACCGTGTCAAGGTGGACTTTTGGCGGCTTGAAGAAATTAATAACCTCGTCCACAAACACATAGTTGTAAAAAATGGTCATGGACTTTAACTTCGCAACGAGGGACGAGTCGGCGGTACCGTCCAACGGATTGTTCTCGAACGAAAACTGGAAAAATGGCTCTAGCTGCTTTTCTGTAGCGTCTTTCCCGCTCTCACTGCCCGCTGGCAGATGCATCTGGCCGTGGTCGTGCTTCACGCTGACAATGTGCTTGTAGAGCGGCTTGGTCGTGCCATCCTCGACTTTGAACTCCTGCAACTGGAAGTTTGCCAAAAACAGGTCTGGACGTTGGAAAAACTGCGTGCGGCAGCCTTCAACAATGACCTCGGCGAGGGCCGGAGCAGAGCGATCCGCAATGAGTGAAACCCCACCCTTTTTCAAGTTCACGAAAACTTCCATTGTTACACGGTCACGTGGCATGTCGAGATCCGAGGGCGCCTGGTCTTCGTTATAATCAATTGTCTCATACAATGCTTTCCTCTGTTCATCCGAGAGGGCCAAGTTCAAGCCACCCTCATCCTGTGGCGCCTGCGTAGTCTGCTCCTTCTCGCCGCCCCACCACAGAAACCAACCCCCGGAAGTTGCCCCCAGATTTACCTGCAGCGGCGGTGCCACCAAGTCTTCGTTCCGGATTTCATTTCTCGTGAGCAGCCGGTAAAATTTGATATCTTCGTATGAAAGTGTTTCCTCGAGGGCTGCAAACTCGTCGTTTTGATCAGCCAGAAGCGTGCGTTTCAACAATTTCTGTTTCCATAGCGCGATATAAGCCTTGCGCTGGTCGCGCCGGGTCTGGAAATGCGCCCATGTCCACTTGTAATTTTTCTCGTGGATCTCATTTAGTACCGATCGGGCCGCGTACTCGAACCACTCCACCGGCGCGTCCTGCACGCTTTTATTTGGCCTCAAACGGCGGAATTTCCATGTTTTTTGGTACCAATGGAACTTGGACGCGGTCCATAGTAAATCGCGGTACTGTGAGCTGTCAAAATCGACGGCAAACTCGTCAAAGAAAAGCTCTGCGCGTACGTGCGGGTGTGCCGCAGTGGCACCCAGCTTGTGCACGACCAAATGGCCCTCGCCGAACACGGGTTTCAAGAGATACTGAAACTGCTCTTTTTGGTAGAAGCACGATTTTAGTGCCTCCAAGAGTTTGGCGTGATCAGCATCGTATACGGACCGGCTGTCAGTGTTCATGTAGCAGGCAAAGTCGCGCAACACAAGCAACTTCCTCGTGAAGCTCTGGGTGATGGCGATGAAGCTGGGGTGCCAATTCTCATCGGTGGACGCGGCAGAAAGCTCTTTGAGCGTAAATCCCAAAGAATAAGGGTGTTCTGTGAGCACCGCGTCGTCCTCATAACGCACGTGGATATTCTTGATTGTAACCTGCAAATTGTCCACGATTTTCGTCACCAAACTCTCGGTGAAGCTCTCATTAGCCGCCAGGTTAGGCGAGTTTTCCTCGTTTGAATGTACCGCGCTAAGCATCGCTTCAAGGTCCTTTAACTTGTCCTGTTTGATCTTCTGTACTCTCATATTGTCCTCCTCGGCATCATAGTCCTCCAAGATAATTGGCAGCGCCAAAAGGTACACATCTTCAATGATAACCTTCACCGGTTTGCCCTTCAAATTCAGCCATGGAATCTGCAACGTGAGTTCGCCCAAATGGCCAAACTTTACGTCCAACGGGAGCTTAAACTTGTCAAGTGACTCCTTTTTCAACGTCAAGTTCTTCAACCGCACGTCGCCGCTCCAGATCCCGATATTGAGCGATTTCAGGTCGAAATTCTCGATGTACGACCCGAGAAACCGGTTGATGAGCGTCGATACAAGCAGCTCGAACATTTTTCAAATGGAGAAGTAGAAAATGCTTGTTTTCAAGGTTCAATTGGCTTGTTTATGTTAAAAGAATTGAATATTTAAAGCTTTTTTACCTGATTCGTGTCTGACAATTACCTTTTCTTACTGATATGTGGCCATGGTGTGTATGCAATATGAGTTGCTACTGTCCGCGCAAGCGCAATGCGCGTGGTGGCCCATGCATTTAGCAGATATCAGGATGAGCAAAAATATGGAAAAATCGAGATTGGTAGAGCCTCAAATTTGATCTGACTCAAATTTTCTCTCCGGAGACTTCTCAAAAACAAACAGGTGAAAAATGCGCATTTAAATGTACTTGTTTATGTGGAAGAGATCATCTGGTGAGTCTATTTGGTGAGGCTATAAAGATTTAATCCTCACGATGGGATACGCTGGGCAAGGGGATACCTCACCCACCCATGACAAGATGTATGGACTAAGATGTATGGAATGCTCTAGGCGTATCCTCCGAAAATTTCCCTCATCGGAGGTGTCCAGTTTTTTTCCGTTCTTTACAGTCCTCCCTCGCTATAAGACACCTCGAAAGTCGCGAATCCCTCGGACCTCGACTTGAATTCTGATTTTTGGTGCTAAGATTGTGTCCCTTATATAGAGTACCAATACATGACTAACGAAAAAAAAAAAAGTGTGTGCTAAGATGATCTGTCTTATAGCGAGGGAGGACTGTATTAGCGCTCATGGACATCCCGTGACTATTGTAGTGTCAGTGTTGTAAAAATCGATTTTTTTTGTGGGGTTGCACGTAGGCGCGTAACCACGCATAAAAAATTTGGCCGGACTTTCTTACGATTATTTGTCACGCGCACGGCGTAACTAGTAATTCCTTGTGACGTAATTACTTGACGCTCCAGAAAATGTCTTGGCTGTAGCCCTGTCAAAAGTTGGTTTATAAGGACGGGGAGGGGGAAGAGGGACACTCTGCGAGAGATGTTATCACCAGTGTTGCGCGCTATCGTAATTAATCGTTTTTCGTATTACGAAAAACGACATTACGATGGAAATGACGAAAAACGAAAACCGATATTTGAAGTCATCAAAACCGTAAAAAAACGATAAAAAAACGATAACAAAACGATAACAAAAACGATAAAAAAAGATAAAAAAAGATAAAAAAAAACGATAAAATAACGATAAAATAACGATAAAATGACGATTTCGCCTTTTCTTTGGTGACGTCATGTCAAGCGCCAAACGATTTTCTTAGATTTAGGGTTGGAGCCCCGAATATGTGGGGACATGCTGGTCCTTTATTTGGCCACCACTCTCAATCCAAAGTATAAACTCAGATATTTTCAACTCAGAGAATCTTTTCCGTCTGCTTTGGTTGATAACATCAGAGAGAATTTGGAAAGGGTGTACAAGCTTTATCTGAGATACTACGAAAAGAAACAAGGAAATGCGGGAAGCACCTCACAAGGCGACCAATGCTCAAAGGCAGTTGATGATGCGGGAACCAAACGCTTTACTTTCCTTAGTGAGGAT
>JAKTUB010000469.1:2810-17097 GCA_030556465.1 Metschnikowia picachoensis | reverse complement strand
TTCCTTAAGGGTAGCCCGAAGCGGTTACCAATCGTATTGTTTTTAGTATCTCAGTCTTTTCCCGGTATCACGGCGGCCGTCTCCAAACCGTCTCTTTCTCAGTTCATCGTTGTTATCCATTTTTACTGGTGGAGGCAACGATGGCGGAGGAAGCGGCTCTCCACTAGGCCTTCTCCCGCGTCCTTCTTGCCGTCCAACCTGATCCCTTCCGCCAAAATTGTCAGAGCTTTTACTTCCTCTGGAGCCCAGCTGCGGGAAGAATGACCGTCTTTCACGGGGAGGCTGCTGAGGGGGCAACGGAACCCTGTCTTTAACGGGTTGCTGAGCGGGGGCATGAACCGTTGCTACCACAAACAGCTGCGGAGGCAATGATTGTCTCATTCTGGTGGCTGCAGACGCAGAAGGAGTCGCTTCCCTGGGCGGCACTTGGGGAGACAAGGGCGTTCTGCGTCCATCATTTCTTGGCTCTTTCAATGAAGCCAAAGGTGAAGCCGAGGGCGCTGTAGGTATTTTTCGGGGTACAGCTTGTGGAGGCAACGGCTGCCTGTTCTCCGTCTTCCTATCTGACATCCTATCTCTCACAGGAGTGGGCACACGCTCTGTTTGGTTCTTTTGATTGGCGTGTTCGGGCTTTGAATCGATCTTTTTAATCACAGATTGAGGCGGCAAAGGTATCCTGTTCTCTGTCTTCCTATCTGACTTATCATCTTTCACGGGAATGGGCGCGCGCTCTGTTTGGTTCTTTTGGTTCGCGTGTTCGGGCTTTGAATCGATCTTTTTAATCACAGATTGAGGCGGCAAAGGTATCCTGTTCTCTGTCTTCCTATCTGACTTATCATCTTTCACGAGAGTAGGCACGCGCTCTGTTTGGTTCTTTTGGTTCGCGTGTTCGGGCTTTGAATCGATCTTACTAATTACAGATTGAGGCGGCAAAGGTATCCTGTTCTCAGATTTGCTTCGGGGCTCCGATCGACCAGATGTGGAGGATGACGGTGCCGTCTGTGCTTGTCCAGGAGCTGCTGAAGTGTTAGATCTCAGTGTATTCCTCGAACTTTCGGGCTGATCATTATCCCTGGAGCTGGGATCACCGGGATCTGTGGTATTTGACTTTGCATTGAGTTCTCTCCGGGCAATCTCGAGTCTAGCCTTTAGCTCAGAGTTTCTCGCTGGAGTGGCGCTAATACTTGAGTCTTTGGAACTAGCTTTGTTTTTGAAGAGATCATCAGAATCGACATCGTGCATGTTTGTAGCCATTGAGCCTTCTGCAGATTGTGGAATGTATTGCCTCAATTTTGATCCTGATGGCCCACTCGGGGGTGGGCCTCGCTGATCTTTCTCCAATTGAGCAGGCTCGAGGTCTTTTTTCACTGAAGTTCCTTCCACGGCCTTTTCGGACACGGCCTTTTCGGACAGGCTCTGGGCGGGAGACAAGCCCCGAGAGTAATTATCATACCTGCCCTTCACAACCTCTACGTTGCGAGAGGATACTGCCCTGGATGATGGCTGTGCGTTCTCATCATAAGAAATAGCCTTCAAAGAAGAGTCCTTAATGAGTCCTGCCTTCCTTTCGTTCTCCTTCTTCTGTTCTTCTTCCCGGTATTTTGCTTCTTCTAACCTTTGGGCCTCCATTTTCTTTTCTTGGTCTCGTTTTCTTATCTCCTCCTCATGGTTTTCGATGTCCTGTCTTTTCTGCATATGCTCTGCCTTTGCCGTTTCATCCATTTCTATGAAGTCCCAGAGATGAAGCCAAGAGGCTTTGCGTGACTTGACATGTCCGATCAACGCGCTGGAAGAGAGTTTTAAATCATCTCGTTTTTCACCTCTCGCAATACTTTCAATAGCTTCGATTATAGACTCGCAATGATCCTCAACAATGGGGTAGACACCCAATAAATTTTTCAAGTAGGTAATTGCATTCATCCTGGACATGTAATTCGTGACTCGCAAGGCCCTCGAAACATCATCGAGAAGAAGGGTATGAAATTTGAAAACCATTTTTCGAAAAGCATGGATGTCGATTTCAATATCGAGATATCCCTTAAGGATCCCTGTGCCGCGTGTATGTCTTTTGAAAACTTCTTCTTTTGTCCATGAATTCAATTCCTTAAAAATGGCAGATACAAAGACTCCTAAGTTCTCAGCTTCTGTGGGCGTACAAGTAAACAAGGTGGCAAAGAACAATTGGCTTTCAAAAAGAGCTTCCCAAATCCCGGCTATACTGTAGCTCTGAATCCCTAGCTTGTGAAGCTTGAAGACAAATTGGGCACTGTAAACGGCATCGATAGATGAATGTAAAGCACGAGGCAAGATGCATAACTGCACGAAATCCTTTGCTTGTGTGTCACCAAATACAGTGAGATCAGTCAACTGGGCAATGAGGTAATTGTCAACTTCACGAGAATGCTTCTCGTGATCTGCTTTTTGCAGAGGGATGGTTGAAGCAAGGGATTCTGTTTTAGATATGGAACTCTTGAGTTTTGCGGTCGTTACCTCCAGAACGCTTCTGTCACGTCTAGCAAGCGAAAGCTCCTCTTTCAAGTTGTGAACTCTCGATTGAAGTTTGGCAAGTTCAGAGTCATACAAAGAGGATGAATAGTTCAAGTCGTAAAGACTCAATTGCCAAAAGAACGCAACCAACTTGAGATCCACCAGCCTCATAAAACCCGATGGTAATGCATTCACGATTTGATTTTGAACAGCCTCATCGCTGATAATTGGAAGTTGACTTCTCCATACTTCGAATGCCCACGCAACAGGCACATTATAATCCCCGATAAGCTGATCAATCGGTAATAAAGTAGACACGTCTGTTCCAAAAAACTCTATGAGAGTACAAAGAAGATGTAAGACCGAGTCCACTTCATCTCTTATCGTCGTCATAACCTTGGGATGAGAAGCGGCGGAAGAGTCCAAGGTGTCATTGTTGATCTTGCAGAGCAAGACCAAAAGCTCGTTGACAGCCCCACCCTTTACGAGCGAATCGCGCAAGGTAGTTCCTGACTGGCGATACTCATATCTTTTGTCTCCGATGGTTTCGTAGACAATTTTTTGCATACTTGGCCCACAATTGACCATCTCAATTTGTAGCTGAGTGAGGTTCGTGATTGCTTGAATACCACCCATTGAGCCCAAGATTTCTTTCAAAACAATCAAGTCAACGTTCCCATTCATATGAAAAGACAGCACCAAGAATCTGATGAGGGTTTGAAGGTCAATGGATTGCGGATACCTTTGACAGATCTTGCCGACGAATTTCGATAGTGACTGAATCCACTGACGTTCGTTTAAACCGTTAGCCTGTCTGTTGGATCTGCGGGTAGCACTAAGCCTCATCATAATTGCAAGAGTGAGATTGTCCCAACCGTAGTCATTGAAGTAGGCTGCAGTGTCGACTACTAAAGTATTGAGGTTGTCATAACTCTCAAGTTGCTGTAAAACGGCCAAAAAGCAAGGGAGCGGATTCGAAAGGCTTATCTTGGCTAAACGCCTCATCATTGGCTCGACATTTTCTTTCGACAAACGCTTCAACACGTCTTTGGTTGCTTTTTCAGCCTTCCCATAGGCAATTTTGACGAAAGGATTACTTTTGGCCATCACCTGATGAAGCTCGCCGTAAAGATTGAAACGATCATCAATAGAAAAATATGAGAGAACTTCATAAGCTTTGTCGACAGGTATCGGGTTTTCCTTTATAAAACCAACCGAAGGTAAAATGTAATTTCTGAAGTAGGAAAACCAAATCTCTCTTTGTTTGTCTGAGTTGTCTTCTCTCAAACTTGCCACAATTATCTCGCAGAGTTTAATGAAGTTTGTAGTGTTCTCCGCGAGGGAAGGTCCAAAGAACTTCAAAAATTGTTGCGAAACATTAATGAGGTCATGAGCACGATTAAGAGCGGGAAGTCCACGTGACCACTCCGAGTAGAAATAAGTGAAAGTCTTGTTACCAAATGACTTGATGGTAGGTTTCAAACAGTATAAGTGAGATTTCATGATCTCTTCATGGCTCACCAGGTTCATCGACCGGGAAGTAGTTGTCGGCTTACTTTTTTGAAACACGGCGAGATCCTTGTCCGTGAAACAGCTCATTTTGCGATAAAATGGATCAATGATTGCGGACAACACCCTATGCATTAGCGCTGAGACTTCATGGTCTAAGTGTGCCAAAAACGGATATTGCGAGAGGATGTATATCGATGGCCAGTACAATCCATTTCCAAGAAAACATTTCAACATCTGAAAGCGCATGTTATGGCTGAATAATGTTGCCACGGTCGGTTTTGGCGCAGAAACATCAGGAACTTTCACATCGCCATTTTCTTCGGTATCTTCTTCACTCAAAGGAGCAGCTAAAGCCAAGGAACTCGCACCTGCACGCGACACTTTCTCCTCGAGCTCTTTTTGAAAGAGAGCCTCAAGTTTTTCCATTTCAGAATCCGAGGGAGAAAAGAACGGGTATATCAGGCCAAAACTGATGAACCCCTCTTTTATGAAGAGTGCAATCAAAATCTTGAATGTCTCGGACAATTCACGATCGGGAGCTTGCTTAACCAATCTCAAGGCTATCAGACTGACCACAGCGGGGTTTCCACCAGCGTTTAACTCGCTAAATCCCGCATTGCAAGATCCTTCCGTTTGTGGCCACCATGGAGATTTCTTAAAAAAACTGACTATAAAACGGTGATTGTCAACAACGTAATTTGCACAGATGTCTATGAGAGCATCGAGCACACGGTTGGGGTCTAGCATGTAGTGACCGATCAAAGAGTAAACGACATTGACCGCGTGGTCAACAAGAAATTCGTTTTCCTCATTGCCAAAAAATGAATGAAACTCATTGAGAAGAATAGTAAATCCCTCATACTCCTCGTGAAGCAAATTGAACTTCTTTTGTGTGAAATATTCGTCTCGTTTGCGAGTATTCATTTGACGATTGAGATTAGCAGCAGGTACAATGCCGATACTCACCAACGTCTCCGAGTCAACATGAAGCGCCAAGGTTGAAGCGTTGAGCACATTCTCATCTTTATGCAAGCGCGTGATTAAGGCATCAACGGCACTATCGCTGGGAAAAACATCGAAGACTTGGCAGAGAACTATGGCTTTCTGCTCATCAGTGATGGCTAGCTTCATGAACTCAACGGCCTGCCCCAAAGTCAACTCTTGAGTCTGTACTAGCATAAGGATCTCAGTGAAGATCAGGCTCGTGATCTCACAGGCTTTTACATCCAGAAGTTCTGGTGTTTGCAAAGTCTCAAGTAGCGCTGGCATTCCCGTGCCTTGGAAGTCGGCAACAATTGCGGGAGTGAGATATTCATATAGCCCGGCATCTTGATTAGTCATGGTCAATAAGAATTCTCAGCAACTTTGACAGGGGAGTTTGTTGCCTTTTATGAGATGAACGAGATCGCGATTCTGAGAAGGCTTAACAATGTTGCGCGCTGTTTTTTGGCACTCTGGCTCGGTATTGTTCAATCGAGCGAAGTCGCGCCCGTCACGTAAATATCGATCGATACGTAATGAGGAACATTACAACGTTATCGTAGCATGTTAAGATACGTAGGGTATTTTCGTCTACGTAAGAAGATTCCAGTGTATTCACGCTTGAAATAGGATATCATGGATTAGAAAAGCAAAATAATTGGAAACCTGAGGCAGATATACGCTTTCTTTTTTGCACACCTATAGCTTGTGCTAAGAATTCAAGTTCATAAGTGTCTTCTGCAAACTCAATGTAGTCGAATCATAGTAATTGGTCCTCAACGCCAATCACGATGATATCAATCGAGAACGATGTGGTTCTGTAGGTGCTGACATTGCTGGAGCTGCAAAAAAGTCTCTGGCCATACGATAGAGTATAGGGTGATTAGTCTTGCGACACATGTAGAAGGCGATGACACCTTGATTCTCTGGCTCTTGCGGCTCTTCGAGACATTAGTCAATTCCGGCCTCTAAATCGACATTTCTTTCTAGTTTGGCAAATTCAAATCCAAATGTATGCTTCACTGCACGCACTGAGGTGGCATCGTCTTCAACTATGGTGCATTCGCCTGTGGTATCCTCATACTTCTTCTTGTACTGCTCGCAGAAGTCAACAGAAGCCTCTTTTCTAATTTGGATTAGCAGATCGTATTATCAGGAAACCGCGGTTATAGGCTACAATTTAGGTTTCTGTGAACTAATACAATTTGAATACGGCCAGCCTGAGTCGTGGAACAAGAACAACAGTAATGTGTGTAAGCATTTTGTTTGACGTGATGCTCTTATTTCTTTTAGAGATTTATCGCACTCTAGGACGTTCTCATCAGTATGTATTTGCTGTAAGTTGGGAAGTACTTTAGCACAAAGATTGATCTGCGTAATGCGGTATCCATCCTTTTGAACAAGACTGCTCTGACTGGCTTGCAGATTTTAAGACAAACCAGTATAACAATTGATTGGGCGCTAATTTACAAACTGAGCGCAAAGTCCTCCAGACTCTTGAGATCTAACGATTTGCTTTGGCGTAATTCTTCACGGCACACATGTATTCTAGAGCCGGGAGATGATGAAACTAGGCCGAGACTGTGGAAGGATAGACAAAAATCGTGGACGTGCTATGAGCTTGCGAAATCCTAATCAGACAGCGAAACGGATATCGTTGGTTGAATAAACTCACACATTTCCTCTTAGCATTTTTTTTAAAAGATATATCACATTATAGGATGCTCTCGTTAGAGTATGGCAGGCACACTCAAACAAGCGCAAAAACTATACAACATACAGAAAAAACCTATAATAGATCGCAACTTCACCCTAAGCATTGTTTGGCGACACGAGATCTCTCATCGGAAATGAATCTGCTTTGAGACCTCTACCCAGAATGAACTCAACTAATCAGACTTATCAGACTGTCATCGGCCCATGGGGTTGGTCCTCCCAAGAGCGCGAGAGAATAGTTGATTCAGGAGGGGGGCGAGACTAACACCATGTGAACGTTTTTTTTTACGTTACTTCAACATTTTTTTTAAAGATATCATTTAGTAAAGTGGTTGATAATAATTGGTCAGAGTTTCGATTAGGGTATCTGTACATTTACCTGTGCATAAAGGTGCTTATACCTGACCCATAAAACATTTCTTTAAAAGAAGCAAATTTTATTCGCAGGATTTTTTTTTCTAAAGAAACAAAGCCGCGAATTGATTTTTTTTTTAGAGAAACAAATCGTATTAACAGTGTGTTGAGCTTTTTTCTTGTTTTCAAAAGAACCAAATGTGTATAGTAGATTTGCTCGTCACAATCGACAAGCTTCGTTCCTCATGGCCCAATGGTCAAGGCGTCTGGCTACGAAAGTAACCACTTCTGTTGGAACCAGAAGATTCCAGGTTCGACTCCTGGTGGGGAAGCCTCTTTTTTCTTTTCGCACAAACGCGATCAATCTTTGCTGAATTGGGTCAATTGCAATTTCTTGAGAAGCGGGTAACTTGGTATGTCCCTTCAATAGGAGAGCGCCACAATCGCTTTGTGTTCAAGAACAGGAGGGTACAGGTAATCGGGTTTAACACGAATTGCGGCCACATGAAGTATGAGATCGCAAACAAGCTCTTCGAACATAAAGATCAATAGAAATGAAATACTCACCAATCAATGGGCGTGGAGTGAGATCTTTAAAATCAGTTGCAAATTTCATAAGACATCGTTCGACCGGCCAAAGGGTCGGTGCTCAAAACGCGCATATCGTTGGCATGGTGATATACACGGAGATCATACCAGGAGATTGGTTTGAGACTCTTGAATATGCGCGCTGAATTGAGAAAAAAAAACTATGTGGGAAGACCGGCACTTATTTCTGACATCTCCAAGCTTGAGTCTCAGCTTTAGCACTGATCACCGCCCCCACTTTCCCCCGTTTGCTTGCCTTTTGTGCGTCGAAGTAGCGTATATGCCGCCTCGCGCATCTATATACAGGAAACACTGGGGTTGCTAATTATCAAGAGTGGGGCAAGGTTATAGGCACAGCCCGTGATATAAATTAAAGACACATCCGCAGGGCTATATAGTTTGGAAGCCCTAAACTACTGAGAGCCAGCACGCGTTTTGTCTGTAGCTTAGTTCTAGACACAACATCGTTCGACAACGGTCTACACTCGCTGAGAAACCTTTCTTTATCAACTCTGATTCAAGTTGTTGGCTTCTGCGATTTCACCAGGCGCCTCAATGACTCAGACTGTTCTTCTCCGCCTTGATGATAATGGCGAGCCTATGCGGAATCGTGCAGCGCAGCACGGGGTGTTGATATTACCGGCGGTTCCCAAGAGCAACCGCGAGGGCGAGGCATTGATCGAGTTGGTGATTCATATTGACGCTGGGTCACCGATCACTAACAATGGAGCTCTTTTCATCAACGTCCCTCGAGGTGCCGACGATGAGTTTGACAGGAATAAATACAGTGAACATAGTTTGGATTGTTCCTTCCACCAAGACATTTCGATCGCAGTTCCTATCTATCACCCAGGCCCCTATTCGTACTTCATCAAGTATCACGTGGGCGACGAGGAAAATCAGACAGAAAAGTTTTATTTCACGGTGCCTCCGCAGCTCATGATCGGTGATAAGCATGTTCAATTCAACTCCATTAGTATTCAGACGGTGGTCTCGAAATGGGCTGGGAAACTCGACGAGTGGCCATCATTGTTTGCGTACATTGCAAAAAAAGGATACAATATGATCCATTTTACTCCTTTACAGCAAAGAGGCCTGTCTAATTCGCCGTATTCGATTTATGACCAGCTCAAGTTCGACCCATCTTTGTTTTCTTCAAACGGGCAAGCCATCTCGTTCATCACAAAAGTTTTAGAGCAAAATTCTTTGTTGGCCTTGACCGACGTAGTGTGGAACCACACCGCGAATAACTCCGAGTGGATTCGTGTGCACCCAGACGTTGGGTACAACGCTGAAACGGCTCCTCATTTGCGCCCAGCGATCGAGCTTGACCAAGCCTTTTTGCGCTTTTCAGATAATCTCGCTGAGCTAGGATTACCCACAGATATCAGATCTGAAGAGGATTTAGCGCGTATTACGTGCTCTATTCAGAAACATGTTTTGGACCCGCTCAAATTGTGGGAGTACTATGTTTTCGATAAAAAGCGCACTTTGCAAAGCTTAGAGCTGATCGACAAGCCTATTCAGCCGGCGGAAATTCCTGATGATATTGACTTGTCTAATTTAAAGCAATTATCACGCTTCGTTCTTGATACTGCTAGCAAACACGGAAAAGCTATCATTTTAGATCGGTTTTCAAACGAGTTGCGCGCCGACAAGTTTTATGCCATCTTGATTACTGCGGTGGGAACGAACAAGAAGCAAATTCTCGCAGAAGCAGCGAGAGTGATAGATGAAATTAACTTGGAACTATATGCCGAATATGATGATGATATTCGGTCCATTAAAGCCCAAGTGGAAGACAGAGCACGTTTCATGCGTCTTGCTGAAAACGGGCCGCGAATGGGTCCCATTACCAAGGAAAAGAGATTCACCGAACCATACTTCACGCGCTTCACGGACAAAGAAGGGAAAGAATGGGCGTTAGCTAACAATGGGTGGATATGGGGCGGAAATCCACTAGTCGATTTCGCTTCGAGTGAATCCAAGGCTTACTTGCGCAGAGAGGTGATTGTTTGGGGAGATTGCGTCAAACTTAGGTACGGGTCGGGACCGGAAGACTCCCCACATTTGTGGGAGCGTATGATCGAGTATACCAAACAATGTGCTCAAGTCTTCCATGGCTTTAGGCTTGACAATTGCCACTCAACGCCTTTGCATGTTGCTGAAGCTTTGTTGGCTGCAGCCAGGTCGGCCAATCCCAACCTCTACGTGGTTGCTGAACTTTTTTCTGGCTCAGAGGAAATGGACAAGATTTTTGTTGAGCGGTTAGGAATCAACTCCTTGATTCGTGAGGCTATGCAAGCCGGATCCGTAGATGAGCTTTCGCGTCTTGTGCACAGGCACGGAGGTAGACCAATTGGCTCTCTATCCTGGTTGCCATTAGACGAGGTGGCCTATCCCGCAGGTAAGGAGCCGTCTGCAAAAAGATATCACGGGAGCAACTCGGAGTTGGAAATACCCAAGATCCTCGCACCTCAAGCACCACACGCTTTGTTCATGGATTGCACCCACGACAATCAAACACCTTCTCAGATTAGAACGGTACAAGACACCCTACCAACAGCAGCTCTCGTCTCTTTTTGCTCTTCTGCTGTCGGTACGGTGTTTGGTTACGACGAGGCGTACCCCAGGTTGCTTGACGTTGTGCACGAGAAACGAACCTATAGATTCGATGAACTGGAGGGAATAGCGCAGGTCAAACTGAAATTGAACTCCATTCGAGACTCTCTTGCAGGTGAAAGCGAGGATCCTTTTAGTGACCAGGAAATGTACATTCATCACGAAGGGCAATACATTACGATACAAAGATACAATACCGTTACCGGCAAAGGTTGGTTTTTGATTGCCAGGTCACATTTTGGTAAGAGCCCAGAACCTCAGGTTTTGTCACCTGTTTATTTAAAAGGAACAGAAGTGACACCAGAATTTTCTTATAGTCTTCAGCAGTCAGGTGACTACGTTGAAAACCTGGAATTCTTGACCGGTATACCAACCAAGTTGGTTGAAGTCGAGAGCCCCCAAATAGAAAGAGATGGCTCGGACTCTGTCATCAAAGTTGACGAATCCTTTGGCGCGGGATCAATTGCTGTTTTCTCGACTAAAATCCCCACCGCAGATTACTCACTTGGCAAGTTTGTCAAAGAAGGCGCCATCGAGGCATCAGCTGACTTGAATTTATACGATTTGAATGCTCTTTTGTATCGGGCTGAGCCAGAGGAAAGAGACGCCAGTGGAGGTGCTGATGGCACATACAATATTCCTGGTCACGGGCCATTGGTGTATGCCGGCTTGCAAGGCTGGATCAGTGTCCTCAAAAAAGTGATTTGGGAGAATGATTTGGGACATCCTGTTTGCGAGCATTTGCGTGATGGATTATGGGCGGCAGACAGTATAGTGAACAGGTTGGAAAAATACAGTCGGAGCTCCTCTGGATTGCGAAAGTTCCAAGACTGGCTCAGGTCTAGAGTCGATGCTATCAAAAAGGTGCCCTACTTCTTGAGACCTCACTATTTTGCTCTTGTGGCGGGAATCGCTTACGAAGCAGCTCGTTTCAGAGCTTTGCGCTTGCTCGGCAAAGATATCCAGGTATCTACGAAATTTGTTCAGAGTTTAGCGCTCACTTCAGTGCAGATGTGCGGATTCATGAACAATACATCCTTGGTGCCTGACAAAAAAGTGGCGTGCTTGGCAGCTGGGCTTCCTCACTTTAGTAATGACTATATGAGATGTTGGGGAAGGGATGTATTTATCTCCTTTCGAGGTCTCTTGATAGTTCCCGGCAGGCACAATGATGCGAAGCAGCACATTCTTGCCTTCGCAAAGACATTAAAACATGGCTTGATCCCAAACCTATTGGATGCCGGTAGAAATCCTCGTTATAATGCCAGAGATGCTGCGTGGTTTTTTGCGCAAGCAGTTCAAGACTACGTGGAGCATGTGCCACATGGCGAAGATATTCTCAAAGAAAAAGTTTCTCGCAGATTCCCGCTTGATGACACATGGATTTCATGGGAGGATGAGCAAGCTTTCAGCTACGAGACTACCATAGGTGATATTATCTACGAGATATTATCGCGTCATGCTAAGGGAATTGAGTATCGTGAAGCCAACGCCGGTCCCAATTTAGACTCTCAAATGAGTGACAAGGGCTTCAATGTTCTGATTCATGTTGATTGGGACACGGGCCTCATCCATGGAGGCTCCCAGCACAACTGTGGCACTTGGATGGACAAAATGGGCGAAAGTGTAAAAGCTAGCTCGAAAGGTGTTCCAGGAACTCCAAGAGACGGAGCGGCGGTTGAGCTCCAAGGCTTACTCAAAAGCACTTTGAGATTTGTGAATATTTTAAGGCGAAAGAAGCTTTTCAAACATGACTCGGTGACCAAAAGTGACGGCTCGAAAGTAGGTCTCAGTGAATGGGAGCTGCTCCTCCAGAATAATTTCGAGAGGTGTTTCTACATTCCTAATGATCCATCTGAGGATAGCAAGTTCGAGATTAACTCGGCACTTGTGAACAGGAGGGGAATATATAAGGACCTATTCAGAAGCGGAAAGGAGTATGAGGACTATCAACTAAGAGCCAATTTCCCAATTGCGATGTGTGTTGCTCCAGAGCTTTTCAGCAAGGAGAGAGCCAAGCATGCGATCAATGTTGCTGACCAAATCATTCGTGGCCCCGTTGGTATGCGGACGTTGGATCCCTCTGATTGGAGCTACAGACCCTACTACAACAACGGCGAGGATAGCGAAGATTTTGCAACGTCAAAAGGAAGAAACTACCATCAAGGGCCGGAGTGGGTGTGGTGTTTTGGGTACTTTATTAGAGCATTTCTTTACTTCAACAATGCGAGCGAAGCCGGCAAAAGCCCCTCAAGAAATGTTCTACAAGCGATTAATTTGAGACTCAGCGGCCACAGGCGCTGGATTCGTGAAAGTGATTGGGCAGGCTTGACGGAACTAACCAACAAAGACGGCGAATTGTGCAACGACTCGAGCCCCACTCAAGCATGGAGTACGTCTTGCTTGTTAGACCTTTACTTCGATCTTTGGAATTCAAATGCGTACAATAATTAGACCTGTTTTCAAGAAACAAACTAGCGCATCAATTCAAACAGTTTTCATGGACTTTTCAATACATCAAGTAGATTAATCTTGTGAATGAATTACATACCATTTATCAATTCCACGGATGAATACTGGAGCGGACCAAGTCTACAGCCTCGTGTTACCCAATTCGGAAAGTCTTTTCCGCTAATTGGCCAACTGGACGTACACCTGTACACCGAGCCCCACGGCAAGCGAGAGTGCTTGGTGGTACATGACTTGAAAGATCACCATGGTCTCAAAATAGCATGAAATGTCAATTCAGATAATAATTTAAGATTGCATCCAAAGCTTATTTGAAAGGGATGTGCAAAAATGGAGATTTTGCCAATTTGTTATTTGATCAAGCATGTGATCTCAGAAAAGATGGAGAGACCGTATACAGGATATCCTGAATCTATTAGCGTGCGGCAGAAAATATTGCCTACCGTTTTGAAAGCCTGCCCCGACATAGTATTGCTTGAATAACAGGTTAAAGATTATGTTTTCTATTCTTTTATATTAAAATGTTACTCTAGTAATATCAATCAAGGCTTTCATTGTCGTTTCTCTCGAGTGTCAGCAAACTCGAAGGTATCGCTGGCTCCGCGGAATTCGGCACCCGCTAGTCTGATGCAGATCACATGAAAGCGGAGCCGAACGCGCGATAACCAAAATTATAAAGCCCCTCACAGACGAGGCTTTTTCAATAAGAGTAATTTGACTTAAGTCTTTTTAAACTTTATCAAGCTATGTTGAGATTTGTATTCAAGTCAGCCCAAAACGGCTTGAGGAGAAGCGTCAGGTACGCGTCCACAATCACGCTCAATTCGAGTCCCCTGAGCTACCCCACAAACCACGTTGAGCCAGGTACAGAGCCCTACTTGACCCCTTCTTTCCATAATGGGCAGCTAGTTAAGTCGGATTCAAAGACATGGTTTGAAATCCATGACCCGGCGACGAACCAGGTGATTTCAAAAGTACCCCAATCGACGGCGCAGGAGTTGGAAGACGCTGTGGCGTCTGCGGAAAAGGCATTTCATTCATGGAAACAGTACTCCATCATCAAGCGCCAAGGTATAGCATTCAAGTTTGTCGAGTTGCTCAGGAAAAACCATGACAGAATTGCAGCCATGATTGTGTTGGAACAAGGTAAGACATTTGCTGACGCCAGGGGCGACGTTTTGCGGGGGTTGCAGGTGGCAGAAGCGGCATGCAACGCGCCGAACGACCTCATGGCCTCGTCGTTGGAGGTCGCCACCGATATGGAGACGAAGATGGTGCGCGAACCGCTAGGTGTAGTGGGCTCTATCTGCCCTTTTAATTTCCCGGCCATGGTGCCTTTATGGAGTCTACCCCTCATATTCGTCACAGGCAACACTTGTGTGCTCAAGCCCTCTGAGAGGGTCCCTGGTGCGGCGATGATTATTGCTGAGTTGGCAGCGGAGGCCGGCGTGCCGCCTGGTGTGTTGAATATCGTGCACGGCAAACACGACACGGTGAATAAGATTTTGGAGGATCCACGTATCAAGGCTATCACCTTCGTCGGAGGCGACAAAGCCGG
>JAKTUB010000468.1:0-17219 GCA_030556465.1 Metschnikowia picachoensis | reverse complement strand
GGGAGGCCAGAAAGCCGCAACGCTGGAAAAAGTTCTGGAAAGAGATGTACAAGCATGAGTGGCTCTTAAGAAATGACTTTACAGCGCTTCATCACTTTAACTACGGGTCCTATGTGCCCATACACGATGCACCGAAGGTTGGAAGGGACATGGAATGTCTCTTGTGTTTAGAAACAGTATCTTCAAAGGCTATATTAGCTCACCTCTACAATGAGTGCACATGTTCCAGATACTGGTGGAACAAAATAGGCTTTCCGAGGCCAATGAACTTGAGAGAAATGCTTGCACCTACCGAAATATCATTTACAAATTTGCGCAACCTCAATTGGTTTGTGAAAGTGGTACGTAAGGCGTATTCAGGACGGCGCCGGGAGGCGGAGAATGGTGTTAGTCTCGCCCCCCTCCTGAATCGACTATTGTCTCGCGCTCTTGGGAGGACCAACCCCATGGGCCGATGACAGTCTGATAAGTCTGATTAGGTGAGTTCATTCTGGGTAGCGGTTTCAAAGCGGATTCATTTCCGATGAGAGATCTCGTGTCGCCAAACGATGCCTGGGGTGAAGTTGCGATCTATTATAGGTTTTTACTGTATGTTGTATAGTTTTTGTGCTTGTTTGGGTGTGCCTGCCATACTCTAACGAGAGCGTCCTATAATGTGATATATCTTTAAAAAAAAAAAAAAAAGTATGTTAAATGGAACTCAGGGGTGAGTTTTGATTTTAGAACAATAAGCAATACAGGGATAGGACTTTATATATCTACATTAAAGCATCCCCTGAGGCTGAGCTTTAGTTAAACCACGTGAGGGAGACGAGACAGCTACCACACGATTAGAGCCACGTGATGCTACAGGTCTCTAGGGTTACGCACAAAAGGTGGAAACTAGATAAAAATATCATGAAAACGCGTAATTTTGTGTGTGAGTTTTTGCAAAAGGCAAATCATTCGCTGGTCATAGCCTCGTATGAAGAGCCTTTTATCTTTCAATCTCACAAATAGCGACTCGCAAATTTTTTTTTTTTTTTTTTAGGTTTTTTTGATAAACCTTAAAAACACTTATTTTTCTTCGTCTCAAATAGCCCACGTCCCGCCACACAATCTTACAGGGTATAGATGGTCTAATTCTACTATAGATATGCCCAAAGAGGGCAATATTTACGTTCGCTATTTCGTGCTTCAACACTCACTAGAGAACCTTCAAGTACCCTGAGACGACACACACAATCTTTCGAAAGAAAATAGATTAAAAAGGATTGAATTACAAGAGGATTATAATTCTTGCTATTTATTTATACCTTACTTCGTATGAGCCTCAAATACGTTCAACAACTCTTCCTCCGATAAGCCACTCGATACTGAATTATCGAGGATGCCATTCACACTAACAGTCGGGGTCACGTGCACGCCCACAGTTCTGGTGTATTTTGTGAAGTACTTCAAGTCAATGGTGGCCGCATTACCTGAGTTTGCGGCCTTTTCCGGATCCGTCTCTTCCTGGATTTCCAACGCTTCCAAAATTTCGCTGTCGTCAGCGAAAATCTGTACTTCTTCCAGTACAACGTTAGAGATCAACTTGTAGATATCATTTCTACACAAAGACACTGTTGATGTATCGAAAAACGTCTCCTTGTTCCGAAAAATTGCCTCAGAAATTGCCCAGAAATGTTTGTTGGAAGAATCTGTGTCGGTCTTACGCAACACATCAGCGGCTACCAACGAATATTCATGTAGCAACACAGAGGTTGGGTGCCACGGCTGCACAATGTTGACAAATACGAACTGAAATGCTCCTGGATGTTTTTCCTCCAATTGAGGTATCACTTTGATGAGCTTCAAAAAAAGCTTGGCGGAAAAAGGGCAGTTGTAGTCCAAGTAAAGGTTCACCACGTTTGGTGCCTTGAACCTACTTTCGGAAGGCTTGAAGAAATAATGGGAAAGTGCATACTTTGGCGAAATCATTGTTTGGGTCGCAACTTTGACTACAAGGGGCAGCAAATGGCTTTATATACTTGCGCAAGTCTGGTAGATTCTTGTGGCTGACATTCTGCGGAGATTCGGCGTTGCGAGCCCCGACCTTCCCAAACGTTTTTTTTTTTTGCTAACCAGATCCGATTCCGATTAGAGTTTGATGCAGGTGATCGCGATACCATGCTATGAAGCAACATTTTTTGTGATTTTCCAACATATGAGCCCAAGATTATAGTTCGAGCCCCTGTATGGGTAATAAAGGCGGAACTCGCAAAGTACTATTTTGGTCCTCCTTTTCGAAAATTTTGGCCTATGTTCTTTTTGGCTATACTGTATTCGATGCATTACCACTTGAGATATGTTGAAAGGAGTCAATCCTTTCGATGAGATACGCTGGGCAATGGGATACCTTACCCACTTATGATAAGATGTATGGACTGCTCCAGGCGTATCCGCCGAATGAGATGGTGTGTCCGATCTCCCTCATCGGACGTCCAGTTACTAGCGCTCACGAGCATCACGTGACTACAATCAATGTATCACGTGAGCGGATGCCAGGTTATGACCCCCCTTACACATGTTCCCTCATCGAGACAGAATACACACGATGTACAGACCAGTGATATTCTTCTCTTAATGTTTTGAAATTCAGCATAGCTGCTTTCTCTTTAAACAAAATTGAATAAGTTGATCTTGGTTTGTAAGAAAACAAATTGTAGTAAACAAGAAAGCAAACTGCTTTGCCGTTGGCTGCAAGATCAAATGTGCATTGACCACTCTCTTGTTCACAGTAAATCATACGTACGAGAAAACCGAGGAGATCATCAGGGCTCCTCAAATTCAGTCGTCAGAATCGTCGTCAATTTTGAAACCGTCAAATTTAGTCCCTGCTTCTGCGAATTTCCGTCGTATAATCTCCGCAATGCTTACCGGAGCCTGCTCCGGTTCGGACTCACTATCGACTGTCACGATTTCGGAAGATGTAAAGTCGGTAATACTACCCCTCACTGCCCTTTCAAAACGTCCATTATTTCTCAGGTGCAATGGACTCTCGGGCTTAGTCAGTCGTTTTACCTGCTTTAACGATTCGATCGTGCTGTTCATTTGACTTTCCTGAGAGCTGTTAATGGCAATTTGCGACGTTAACGGCATTCGCCTTTGGCTTGCTTGAATTGACTGAGAAGAGTTGGGGATCACTGTGCCGAGAAAGGTCATGTCCGAGCGTGAGACATTGTTGCTTATGCCCTGAGAGTATGGCTGTGGTTCTGAGTTTGCATCATTTTCAATAAATTGTGATGAAACACTCGAACTTCTGCTTGACAGACCCAGTGAGATGGAAATAATATCCAGTGTAACGTCATGGATTACCATAGCTAATTCTTCCTGTGCATGAGGCGTTTGCAGCCTTGATCTGTCATGTGGACTTAACTGATGTGGATTCGACTCAAACGTTAAAAGTTCGGAGCTTTTGAGAGAGGCAAGTGGTTGCACATTTCTCTGGCTTGAAAGTGGCAGGAAAGAGCCACTAGTATCTCGATTAATTGGCAAAGAGGAAGTGTTCTTTCCTGAGTGAGACTGTTTGGGTGGCTCAATGTTCGAAATTATCATTCCAATCTCCATATTGCGCGCCCGCTCCGTGTTTTGATAATCTGCTTCGCTATCATTGTTTATAATATCTTCTGGATTTTGTTGAATTTTTGACACGATGGGCAGCGACGGGGTTTGTGTGCTTTGCAGCAAAGAACGAGATGGGTTGTTGTTTTCAAAATCCTTAGGATCAATCAATACTGTGCTTTTTAAGGGTTCGATACCAGCGGAATGACCTGGGCCGTTGCCAAAGGCGAGCTCAGTAAAACTTTTTCCCTCTTCTTTCTGTAGGGAAGCAGAACTCTGTTCCCAGGACTGGTCTGTACACTTCACATTCTCATTCATGATCTCAGGGGCTAAACTCTTCAAGGAGCCTTCTGAATTGCCGTCTCTTTCTCCCACATCTGCATCCATATCATTTACATCTGTGGAATTGCTCTTTTCAACAAGGTTCGACGAATTGGAATTTGCGCGAGGTATTTCGACCTCCATGTAAATTTCTTTATTCCTGCCATTCTCGACAACTTCAGATCCTGTTGGCATTGGCTCTAATTTGAGAAGCCGATTCTTTCTTTGCAATCTAAAGCGTTTGCGTTGTGCACCTTGACGCCTTTTCCTGTTTCTAATTCGGTATTTCTCCCTGTCTTCTGCATGTTCTTCCGTGTCGGCACCCAACGCATTACCAGGAGCTTGGCGGAGTTCAAATTCAATTGAGTTATCGGGAAGGCGATGGTGAGGCGCACTATGAATAGTTATCCGATGGACTACCCCCGCCTCGAGTACACCTGTATGTGGAGACGACAGGCTGAAAGTGCTGTTGCGGGGCGGTGGTGATGGCTGTGGCACCGAAAGACGCGGGTAACGCGACCCTTGAAACAATCTTGACACGTCTTCATGCTCAACTTTCTTCTCAGAATCTTGGAGCTCAGGAGGCGAGACAGGCTTGATGTTTTCACTGGCCTTCAGTAGATTGGCAATGTGACAGACCGACTTATCATTGCCATCTTTCTGTTGCTGACTCTCTGTTGTAACTTCTCCAAGCACGTTTTCTTGAACATCAATAGCCGGTCTCGCAGCGAAGATTTCCGTGTCAATTTGTTCTCGAGACATGTTTTCACCGGATTCATCGTGAGAATCGTCATGATCCGGAAATTGAGTGCGTTCGCTTTGTCTCTGAAAATCGTCTGTCTGCTTCTCAATAGCGGATTCACCCTCAGGACTGACTTGTTCTCCAAGAGGCATAGCTAGAAATTTGAATTGGGCCTCAATTTCGGCCAGCAATTTCTCATCGTCAAGACTCCCGGCTTGCAACTGCGCACGTGTGACTTCCAAACGCAGATTGTCTGCCTCTTCTATCAGTCTCAACAACTCTGCCTCATATGTGCTGGATAGAGCACTATTGAGCCCAACATACTCGACTCTAGACGTGTCCAATTCACTCTCTGAAAAGTGGAAATCCTTCTCATGTATGGGGTTGGGCTTCGGCGGTGCTTTATCCTGACCTGGATTGTGGCTTCTATTCAATGTTTCGTCACTAACATTATTCTGGATTGCTG
This sequence comes from Metschnikowia picachoensis, assembly GCA_030556465.1. Lineage (NCBI taxonomy): Eukaryota > Fungi > Ascomycota > Pichiomycetes > Serinales > Metschnikowiaceae > Metschnikowia > Metschnikowia picachoensis. The sequence continues at coordinate 12,108 of JAKTUB010000468.1, read as the reverse complement.
TCATACTTGTGTCCTTTTTACTACTTGCCGACTTACGACCGGATTGTTTTGGGCTTTGCGAATGCTGTAGCAGCTTTTTGTTCACATTATGTGTTTTCGGCGTGGATCCAGACAAATTTGTCTCACCATCAACCTCGACTTCCGATTCCGAAGAAGGATTGATGATAAATCGCTTTTTGTTGCGTTCAACGCTCTTGAACTTTTTGCGTTTTCTAGGTAGCGTTTGCTCAGAAAGATTTGCTGGAAGGATGTTTTGATCCCGAGAAAATATTCTTGTCTTTTTTGTGCTTATTGGCAGCCGTTTTCGTAGGGACTTGTTTCTTCGACTAACAATCAAATTTTCACTGAATAACCCCGAATGGTTTGGTCCCAGAGGGCTAGGATAATAAATTCCAGTAATCTCTACTTCAGAATCACTGTCATCTCTCGTAATCACGTTTTCACCCAAAGATTGGGGCACCACATTTTTAGGTATCACAACGCGATTGATATTTTCTCGTAGATTGGTCGATTCTGGAGCTACTGAGCCCAAATTTTCAGTATCTTTAAAATACAGTTGCCGTAGACTGACGCTTCCCTGATCTTTATTTTGATTGGGTTTCGAGCTCAGCATGAACGGAATGGGAAGGGATCCTAGAAGACTCCGAAGCGCACCTGTGAATCTCCTAGATGGCGATCTTTGGGCCTGCTGATCGCCAGTATCTATTCTTGATTCTGCTGCCATAGGTTGATTTAGTTAATAGTCACGTGTTTTCCATCAAATCTGTATAATGATCCTGCAAGTTCAGTTAATTTCCTTGTTGTGGAGCTTATCGTTACTGTGAGTTTATGCTATTATCATAACACGCGAACGCGCATCCCAAAATTTGGCTCAGACAGGAACCTGCATCGGAATTGGCTATCTTGTAATTTTAGTTCTCCATGAGATTTTCCAAACCACATTAAACATACCTTATACAAAACATACTAATGATGCCCAAGAATGCCCGCGTGTTTTTGTTTTTACACTTGGGTTACTCCAAGTACTCCAAATTCTTTCCTGGTACTTCTGTAGAAATATTCGTTCATTTTTATGACAGCTCGAAAACACCAAACGAGGCGTTAGCTTTGAATGAACAGATTAAACTGCTGACCGTTCGAAACATGAAAATTTATCTGGGAAATACCGCAAGCCGTGCATTGGACTCTATAATTGCTTGCCGGCACTTTCACCAGATCAATTGACGTCTCGTCGAATCGTAAAGCAACACCCGAGATCACGCGTAATCTGTCAGTAAGCCTTCGTGTATTTGTCTATCCTGTCAAGATCACCACCTTGCATTTGTCGTAGAGAATTTCCTGGAAACGCTCGTCATCGTCGACCACCAACCTGAACAACTGATCACGCTGCTCCGGCTCGAGAATATCAGTGGCAATATTATTTACGTCCATGAACTCGTCATATTCGTGCTTTAGGAAAAGAAACACATTGGCGTCGTCATCCGTATCGAGATTGAGTCTTTTCAGCAACTTTGTTTTCAAGTCCTGCAAGCGCAAGCTTACGGGTAGCAAAAGCACGAAAATATCGTCTTCAAAATAAAATTTGACCTTGACCTTGCTTTGTTTCTCGGCGGCAATGTTGTCTCTGCTTTGCTGCACAAGAAGATTGGCTGATGACGTGGATCGGGGGCGGGCCATCTGCGACTCGTTCGACGGCGTCACCGACGTGCGCCCGTCTATGTACAGTGCCGAGTATTGGGAAAGGCGGTCATGCTGGGAATGCAGCTGGCGCATTAAAGGTCTCAGCGTGCGCTTGCCCGTCTGACTCTCAACTACCTCCTTGTCAAATCCGTTTTCAAGGACCTCGAAAAGCCCTAAGACTTCCTCGGACCGCGAGATATGTGGAGGGAGCAGCACCAAATTTCGAAGGTAATAGTCTAATTTTTCTCTTCGCAACTTTGAAATCGAATCATTGACGTTTATGAGTGGGCCGGGGATGGACGGAATGATTCGGCGTGAGTTTTCGATTTTGCCAGCCTCATAGGGAAAGAGCTCGAGAAGCTTGACTTGAAGGTCGTAGAAGTCTTGATAGAATCTGTACAAATAGCGCGTGCGCCCGTTGGAGAGTTTCGCAACGACCAAGTACTGGTAGCGGCCGTGCTCCAAGTGATACAGGTCGACTGCGGCCTCGGTCACGTGCGTCAGTGTAGACGCCAAGGACGACCTGTTCAGAGACTCGCCATCTTTCGAAAAATACTGCAGGTTCAGCAGCACTACGGGCTGCGTATTCAGAATATGACCCAAAGGGATTGTCAGCGCCTCATAGCGCGCCGTCTGAACCTTCCATTGTTCCACGGTAGGGATCTTATAGTGGTCAATGATGGCATGCGCGTCCTCGCCGTGACCGGCAGATCCCACCATTTCGATGATTCTTACATATGACACTGGCACTAAACCGGGCCCGCCGAGCCGCGTGATGGGTTTGGCTATAAACCATTCGTAGTCGTGATGTGCGCAAATAACCAAGTTTTCTCCTGCAGAAATGTCCAACTCGTCCTCTCGCTCGGCCTTAAAATCAAACAACGTCAGCGCATAAAGTGTCTGTGTAACAGGTCGCTGACCCCCTATATTCTGCAACTTCGCGTTGAGCGGGTTGCCCTGGTCTATGCTGTGTACCTCATTTTGGCTACTATGCCTGGTCTTCTTAAACACCTCAAAGTACGACATGGGTACCATTCCGCGCTGCTGCGTCACCGGATTGGTGGCCTCGTACCATCCGTTGGCCTCGTTATTCCCCGCCTGATCTTGTATCACGTGGAAAAAATCCCCCTTCTCGAACCGAAGCTCGCCGGGGCCCTGGGGCGTGTAATCATAAAGCGCTTTTATTGCCTTTTCGGGCAGTTTTAACACAGAATTGAGCTCCTCAAAAGGTATTTGACTCAGCGTCACGCGCGAAATCAGGTGTTTGGACAGATTCAGCAGATTCAGCAGCCGTTTCAGTTTGCGGAACGATTTCATCATTTTGCTTATGTAGGGTGTTTCTGCAGTCTCCGTGAGTCGTCGCGACGTGTTTACTTTATGTGGATGAATAGCTCTTAGATTGCGATTTCGGTCAACGCCTTTGGTGTTTATTTTTGTGAGCGGCAGGTTTTTACGTCTTGTACGCTATGTGTGTGTATGGTAAAGATGTGGTTTCTGACACTTTTACGTTCTCATGTAGATGATCTCGAAAAACCGCCTGCCTCTCCCGCGCGACTCAGGGCTGTCTTTATGGTGCACGGATCTGGTTGACCACTGCGCGGCTAGCCCCGAGCTCAACGGTCCAGACGCGTACACTTAACGTACCATCGGTTTTTCCCATTTGGGCCTCCGTTATTTGCTGAGACACACCCTAAAAACATACGGGAGTTTGAAGCGTGTGTGTCGAAGCTTGCGTGAAAACAAGTAGTCGATTAAAGTGCCACGCGGTCCAGACAGTTGTAGTTTTTTCACTCCGGTCTCGACATTACCGGTTCTTACAACTAATTCCTGGTCAGTCACGTGATATCACGACCCGAGTCAGACAATAGAGGCGGTAGGGCGGCGTTTTGCAGATTCATGCAGATCCTTTTCCCTCCGCATGCACCGCTCCACGTCAAAGGGTGTGTCGGAAACTCCCTTTTTCGTGTACGCAGGGGCATTTTGAAACGCTAAGCTCGTATCAAAAAGATCTGACCTAATTACGCAATACAAAATTACGAGTCACGACTCTCATAACTCAAATCATCCTCCAAATCACAGCTATGCGTTCATCATCCATGTCATCCCATAGTTCTTATCGCATTGACGCTTGAGTACCACTGCCCATGCTCATTATTAGTCTTACTCGTCGTTTCCGGCACTGCTCAGCAAACCAAACTCGTCAAAGCCTACAAAGTGGTCTCCATTAAGATCAAATTCAAAATTGTCTGTGCTTTCTTCCTCGCTATCGCTGCCCGACTTGAACACGGACTCTTTCCTAGCATTGCGTCGGCGGGGTGCTTTTGTCATCTGCTCCTCTTGCTCAATTTGACGGTACTTTGCCAAATAAATTTTGAGAGTTTCGGCGTAATGTTCGAATCCAAGTGTATGCATTGCCCATAGAATATCTTCTCCGTTGAGGGTCTTCCGTTTTTCGAGTAAACACTTGTCTATAGCCTGGGATGTGATGAAAGATATATATTCTGACACACATTCTTGAACACACTCTTTTGCTTCTTTTGATAATTTTGCTTTATCTGGCAACGCTTTTTTCATTACCCTTGTCACATTGGCTATGGGTAGGTAGCGGTCCTGCTCTTTGATCTCATAGTCGCAATTGCGCAACTGTACGTCCCGAAGATCTTCCGCACTCATGGGGGTTTTTTTTGAAAGATTCCAAATTTCAGTTAAGTGGCAAAAAGTAGCAATTTAGCAATGATCAGCGAACAAAATTAATGCTGGTATAAATTGTGCTTGCGGTCTGCAAATATCATGGCTGGCCATGCCCCACAGGGCACCTTCGCGCTTAAGTAAAGATGCAAATTGCGAGTCTCGGACTAGTGTCTCTGTATGCATTCAAAGCCGTTCTAAGCACTTGTGCAAGTATTCGCCATATATTGCACAATCCTTTCTTTCGTTCTTCCAATAATCGATTATCAAAAGGGCATGTTCCAAAGATGAATGTACTGACTCCTTTTTGAAAATCAGGCTCAATACATCCATGGCCTCCGGGTTGGGGGTTTTGAGGCTATTTTCTCTCATGTTGCTGGCCATTTTCACAACATGGTTCTGAATTTTTTTGTAGACTAAAAATAGCATCATAACACCTAGAAGTAAGTTCCGAATGTAATACCAGGAGCCAGGGTGTCTAAACAGTCCGAGCTTGGGGATATTAAGTTTCGGCATTGCGATGAACGCGCCGATGAATGCTTTTAAGATTCTCTTTCTTGCAATCTCGTAGTTGGCTTGCGACTCTTCCGATGCTTCGAAACCCTCTGCAAAGTCTGCCAAGTCAGTAAAATCGTCAAGCCTAAACTTTTTTTTGAGGTCAAAACTGGACAGTCTGGGCTGCTGTATGGCTTCTCCATCTTCATTAGCCAAGAAATTGAGTGCGGCAGCCAGCTGGTAAATTGAGTTTTCAGAAGCTGCTGAAGATTCAACTTGCGAGCCGCTGTGATCCTCATAGCTGATGATTTCTCTTTCTGACTGGCTCACCAGCGCTTGGGCCACAACCTCAAGTGCAGCCTCCATGATTTCCTCGAACTGAATGTGATCATGCAAATACATGTAAGCAAGTGGTCTTAGTAGTAGCATCTTTGAACTAAGGATGCGTGTTTTGATAAACATGACCGATTCGGACTGCGCGTGGTACAACATATCTTCATCAACTAGAAAGTCATCAAGGATCTGAGGAAATTTGTCCTCAACGTCAGAGACCCTTTTTCTCTTGAGTGCCTTTCTCTTGATGGACGCGTAAATCTGCTCGTGGTCGGTTTCATGAAGAACAAACTCGCGTATGGCGGGTGTAAGGGAATCAACAATGCTGTTGAGTTGATTCAGATACTTGATAGTAAGCCTCCATACCTTATCGTGCACGAAGTCATCATTATCCCATGTAAAATGCTCCCGCCATACATTATAGAAATCGTCAAGAATACTGTTGTCGATTTTCCTTGCAGCAATTTCGGTCAAAAAGAAATACCAGGTATTCTGGTCATCATACTTGTTGGCAATACGAAAACTTTGCTCTGTATGATCGCTTTCATGAAACGGGTCGGGGATTCTGAAAAATGACAGGGGAGGCGTGATTTTATAAATGGAAGAAGGCGGAACGTAGGGGCTTAATTCGACCCGTGCTTCACACTCGAGCTTCAAACAAGTCCAATATAGATTGTTTATTAGAGCATCGCCCCGGGAATCGACTGTTTGATGTGACATTAATTTCGCTCTCAGCTCTGCTTTCTCAATGTAGTATGCAAGGTAATCACACGCAATGACAATCTCTTCATGTGCCATAGACGGATTCATTGTGTAGTGATAATATTGAGAGAGCAACACGTGATACTTAATTGATACCATGGTGAAGGCTTTGACAGACAGAGGAAATAGTCTTGTGAGGGCTGTGGAATAGTTGACGTACATCTGACTCAATACAAACCTGTCATGTTCCGGCGCCAGGCCGACGGACCGCTCTTCGAGAGAGTTTTCGTAGGTCCCAATATTGTTCAAAGAAACAGGCGCAGAAATAACGCCTATGGCACAAACCATCAAAACAACGTGCGCAGACTCGCACAATCGCTTGTAAGCTTCCTGGAGCACTTTTGAATCTTCAATACCGAGCTTTGCAAGTGTACTTTTGTAAATTTCACCCACCGGTTCTGTATTCTTCAAAGAGTAAAACTCCCTGAGCAAGCGCATGAATGTGACCAGAGTATCTGCCTTGCTCATCATTCTGAACACTTCTAGCAGTTCTATTAGCTGCACAATGTCCAAAAAAGGTACCTTTGTGTGAGAATTGATCAAGTAAGCGTTGAGATGGACGCCAAAGTGCGTGTGGAAGATTTCCTCGGTCGCTGCAAATACATCGGTTTGCTCTTGTACAGAACCGAATACAGTAGGGTCGAAGTTTGATATGTCGCAATGGGTGACTATCTTCGAGATGTGCCTATCAACATCCTCCGCCAGAATGCCAAGCTGTTGCTGTAAAAAAGGCCACTTAATCAAACTCGTGAAAGAAGCGTCCCAGTTCCCGGCACAAGCAGATTCCAGTGCTATTCTGCGCTTTTTAGTGGGCATTGAACATTCTCTTTGAGAGCGTAATTCATCCATGATAAGATCAAGTTTTGACGACAACCCGCTGTATGCAGCATCCAGAAACCACGGGTCGCCGGAGCTTGCATCGGCACCGTAGTGGCAATTTGTGAATCCCACACGTGTACATGCGCCACATCGTGGCTTGACATTATCGCATTTTATCTTTTTCTGGCGACACTTATCGCAAGCAGTAGACAGCCGTTTACGCGCCACTGATTGCTTCAACTTCCCGCCCAGTGCACTCAACACGTGGGTCTCCTTTTTCATATATGTTTTCATAGGGTCTGTTTCTGGGTGAGAGGCCACCTGTACTGGCCTTATTTGTTCGTAATCTGCTGGCTCGTTTGAGTGGTTGCTTGCCAGCGAAAGCAGATGACGGTCGGGTAGAGTTATCCCAAAAAGCGGGTCATTCATTCTTTGTGCGGACACGGCCAGAGAGTGTGTCTCGTCCATTGATACAGGCACGGGTGTTGGCTGCTGCTGGTGTAATGGCGGCGGGTAAGTCATCAAGCGAACCTTTGCCCGCGAATAAACCGCCAGCGGTATCTGCGATGCCTGTGAGTATATGTGTGGCGCCCTTGGCGGTCCAGATGGGTACGGGTACCGCGGATAGGCGTACAAAGCCGAATTTAGTGGGTTCAGTGGGCCGTTATGATGAGTGTTCGGGTCGTTCCGAGACGGGCCGGAGGGTGGCGCGTGTGTTTGCGCCAGCAGATCAGTCGATAGCCCGTGCGAATATAGGGGTTTACTGTATGAAGTATCAGCCTTCCGCGGGCGATTAGCCTGATTTGGATGCATATCAACTGTCTTAGTTTTGTGTCTTTTGTTGTGAAGTTAAAGATATATAAGCTATTCATGGTAGGCCTAAAGGAAAGGCCGGCATGTAGTGCGGAGGCAAGGCCGCACCGCCCCACGATTACGAACGCGTATAAGCGAGCAGCCGCCACGCGTTTTTTTTTTTGTTTTTTGTTTTTGCTTGATACATCTGATTAAGTACTGGGAGCCAGAATTACTTACCTAGCTCTCCACAAAACTATACCTGAATATATATAAGACCCTAGTCAGCTTCGCTGCCTTGCCTTGCGTTGATATCTTGGCTTGGCTGCGTATGAGAAATAATTAAGTTGTCATCGCCCTAGAGGCTGTACTTCCCCCACCTGCCTCTTCAAATCTCGCAACAGATGGGTCAGTAAGCTCGCGGGTCAGTAATGTGAGCCCATCCGGTGATTCGCGCCGTCTTCGAGTGTATACCTTCTTGACGGTCTTCACAAACCAGTTCAGCTTTCTTAAGTTTTCCGATGTTGCGTTGGCCGGCGCCAATATGGAGTTTAGGTGCATTAAAGGGTAAATTACGTAACTGGCTGTTCTTTGCTTGATACATCTGATTGAGGACTGGGATCCAGAATTGCTCACCTAGTATCCCATTGGAGTCTCAAAAAGATGCATCTTCGACTTTATGCCTTTTCATGCAATAATAATTTGTAAAACAGAAAAGAAAAAAAAAAAAGAAAAAAAAAACACACACCCGAATTGAGTATCGCAGGTCGTTTACTGATATCATATGCAAAGCATACAGACCCGAGCCGCGATGCCGAACATCATTGCGGGTTCGGCCCGCATATGTTACTACAGCAGTCAAAAATCGACCATTGCAAGTAAAGCTTTCACGCGAGAACTCAAAAATTTAGTATTTCAATATCGGCGTGTAAGGCTTTGTTATAGTACACAATATCCACTTGTCTGCACTCTATACCAAAAGTACCGGCAATTCTGATAACACTACATTCCACATTTCGCCAGAATCTCCTTGGAAGATGAATCGAGCAAGCAACGCGCTAAGGCTCGCAACCAAAATGTGGCGAATTAGCCGGCTTGGCGCTCTCCTTTGATATTGACTAGGCTCTGAACCCTCGTTGATTTATAGCTTTTCAAATAAGACTATAGTACTTCTATGTATCTTTGTTATTTTCATATGTCAACAGTGTTGTGTGATTAGACTATTGTTAGTGCTCACTCTCATTTTTTGACTGAGGTTAGGCTCTAGATATCGTACATATAATCGGCACAGGGCTCATCATGCCGCAATAAATGAACAAAGGAGAGATTCGAGATGACTGTTTTATAGGAATACACGTGTCATTTCTGCTAAATTATCCCACAGTATTCATTCTTGGCATAAAACACCTTGTATTATTGCGAAAGGAAAAAAGGAAGAGATATAAAAAAAATACAAAAACAGCAACAGAACTCAATTTACAGCTCGTATTAAAAAAACGCTCATTATCTAACGGCCCATAAATACGATGAACTGACTGAGCTGAGCAAAGCAGTTCGGCTATTCTGCCATTTATAGAATTAATCAAGTTTACGACAGATGAAATACCCGAAAAAGAAAAGGAGAAAGGATAATGTCATGGCTTGTACGGTGGTTTTTGTGCACGATAAGTGATCACAATACGTTATTTCACTGATTTAGTCAAGTGAGTGGAGACCGAACGTCACCGTACCGAGTCACACGGCTTTTCCCGAAACAAGGCAAATACCGACCTCCAAAGATGTAAATTAAGGATTTGTCTCACATGCGACAACAAGCCGGCCTATGTAGTTCAAGAGCAAACTAAAAGCCAATGAAAACGCTCAGATTATCGGGCATCTGCAAACAGCAGCGGCATCGCCTGAAATATGAGCTTTCTGAATCGGCCAGATCCCGCGGACGATTGTTTTCTACCTTCTTGCATAAACAAAGAGTAGAAAAGACGTAAAAAACATTGCCGTGTTCAGGGTATCCTCCCATCATTAACTAGTACGTGTATTCGGTAGTATCAAGCTAAAGAACTAGAAAGTCTCAATCGTAGAGCAAAGACGTCTATCTAAAGCACACGTGCGTCAAGGCAACAAAATGGGAAGGTGAGGGTTGCAAAAGTATGCTACGATGGCAAGTATAAGTTCACGCCATCGAGAACTACAGTGGCAGTCACCAGAGAGAGCTGGACATGGTCTTCCGCAAAATCTAATAATTTATCACTTACAAAGTATCTCTTATCACGTAAACATTTGACTACTTTCTGATAAAGCGTTTAACCTGGTGGCAACTGGGATACGTCGACAACATCGTCTGCGTCCATCACCAGTCCTTCGTCTGAGACGGCCTCCTCCAACGGAGTTCTGGGCAACGCCATCATGCCCGAACGGGCCATTTCCAAAATACCAAATGGCTTCAATAACTGAATGAACGCAGAGACGCGCGAGGGCTTGGCGCTCAACTCAACAATCGCATTTCTGTCTGAGATGTCGACGACTTTGCCGCCAAACTTCTCCGTGATGGTCAGAATGTGGTGCAAATGCCCATGTTTCTGTCTCAACGCCGCGGAAGGCGCCATGTTGCTGGGGTGATATTGAGACTCGCACGCGTCCAAGTCTGGGAGCTCCAGCGCCTCGCTACCATATTCATGGTGCAAAGCAATCAAGTCCTGGAAGTACTCTGGGCCCAATATGGAGACTCTAGCCAACAACAACTCCCTCCCGACAATTTCTGCATTCGTGTAGTTTAACACAGCGTACACAGGCACGAGGTCCTCGATCTGACGGCGGGCCTGCTCGACAACGGCATCATCGCCGCCCACCACAATCGTCATCCGGGACAAGTCCTTGACGTCCGTATTGCATACAACAAGCGAGTCGATATTGAAGTTTCTCGAGGCTAGCGTACCAGAGATCCGCGACAACACGCCGGGCTCGTTCTGCACCAAGCAGTTGAGCACGTGCTTTTTGCTAGACCCCTTTGCAAGTGAGGGCGTCTCATAGAGGATCAGCAGCACCGCGGCGTCGGCAGACCAGCTTGGGGATTCAAACTTGGGCAACGCGGGCCGCTTCTGGTTGCGGTGTAATGTTTTGTACGCCAAAGCCGATGTTGACGACAGCGTAACTTTCAGTCGCGCCTGGCGGAGTATACAAAGACCTGTTCCTCGCATATTTGGGTGAGTGCTTTGGATGGTACTTTGAATAGTTTTCTATGGCGTTGATGAATTATATATCTTTTTTTTTTCGCGCGCCTCGACTCACCAGGCGCATGCACGACAGACGCCGATTTTGGCCCCGGACGCGCGGAACCGGGCGCGGACTTAGACGATTGAAGAGGTGAGAAAGAGAGTGATAGGGCACAATAAAGGGAAGTCAAAACAGAAATTTGCTGGGAAAAAAGCCTCGATTTAATTCATGTCACGGTTTTATCTACAATTATCGTTGAGGAAAAATATTTCGATCCATCTCTCTTTCTCTTTTTTCAGTCATACCTTCACTATAAGCAATCATATTTTCCAATAGTTGCTTTCGCAACGTATTGCAAGATTTCGCAAGACTTTATGCACGCCAAAAGCTTATATTCACTACAGGGAGGTTGAAATTTCATAGTTGCAACAAGCTTTGAACATGACTAACATTTTTTTTCTTGCTTAAAAAAAAAAAAAAAGAAAGTGCTTTTGACTCCATAGTCACGTTTCGTACCATCACCCTTCGCGCCATGCCACCTTTGCTATGCGCTTGCCCTCTGTGAAATCTTTGGTTGCAGCTATTTTGATGACTTTGTTATTTAATTTGCCGTTGAGGTATAGTCTGCAATTGAGGTGTTTGGGATCTATATCGTGCTCTCAAAATCGATACCATAAGCCAATCAATATTCCTCACCGCGTCGTTGTGCTCACAAATAGGCATGTATCTGTTGTGGATACCAAAGTCCAAAGCTGTAATTTCTTGACTGCCACCGCTCATTGCAAAAGCATTGCAAAAGAGTTTTCCTTTTCTTGAAGATTTTGACCAGTTTCCTGTGGTGTTTTGTCTCCAATTTCTAGTGTCTCCGAACTCACCTTCTCAAGTGCTAGTTTTCGGGATGTCTAGATGTTCTGGTTGCATCGGGGTATTACGGCAGGTTAAATATTCACAACCAGGAAGGCTCTCATAGAGCCCCTCAGCGACGAAGCACACTTATAAAAGCTTCGGCTGACTTAAGATCCTCCCTCAAAGATACGATGTTTATCGTATCTGGCAGCTCGGTTAATTTCAAAGATCACAACAGAATGTTGTTTACCCCTCAACACGATCATCGATCGGTATTTTGGCTCCAGCAACGGTAGATGCGATCGGTGTCTACTTCGGCGCAGGCCCAAAAACGATAGATGATTTCACCGAGAACCGTGGTCCTTTTTGTAGAATATATTGAATTTAGAGAGCAATTGAGCGAAAATCTCAACGAAAATCTCAACCACCTCTTTGCGTGACAGCTTTTGAACTTGCGGACTAATTCTTGATCTAACGGCTGCA
>JAKTUB010000467.1:0-17361 GCA_030556465.1 Metschnikowia picachoensis | reverse complement strand
TGGCCAAAAGTAGAATCCTTCAGGGAGAAAACATAAGGACTCCAGTGACTCCCGTCAAACAAAGCAGCGCTGACCGACCCGTAATCGGTTAAGTTGAACTTTCCGGACAAAAGTAAAGCCTTGTTACTGTCAAAGTATGCCGCATCAGAATGGTTTGAGTTTTTTTGACTTAACTGCACAAGGGCCAAGTCTGTCAATTCTGATTGATCCGAGTATTGTATGCCCTCGTCTATTCTTGACCACGCACTTCCATTGTAGCCTATAACAAATCCATGCCCGATAGCAGCCATCCTTGCTTCTAATGCGCTATTAGCGTTGTCGTTTAAAAGGAACTTCGAAATTGGTTCTGTTACCCCCGTGTCGTTCATTCCATCCCCGACAGCAGAGAATGTGTTCTGAGAGAAGTCGTACACCAAAAAATTGGAACTCGTACCGTTGAAAGTCAAGTTGCCACTGACCAAAATTGTATCAGACGCAACAAATTTTGCATCTGTGACAATTCCACCAATCTGCATAGACTGAGCTCCTGAATACGGACTAATCCACCGAGTGTTCTCAATGTCGTAGAGGCACACTGATTCACAGCCGAGAGAACCAGCTAAGTCAAAGTTTCCGCCCACGAATAACTGTGAGTTTTGGTCGTAGAGGGCTAAAGCATTCACTGCAAGAGCCGAGCCATCAGTCGTCGAAAGGTCAGGTGGTTGGATGTTTGAAAACGACTCATTATTCAAGTTGTAAACTAAGAGCCCAGTGACATTTGCATCTCGAACTTGCACGGACCCGTTTGTTCCGATGAACAAAAGTTCCTGATCAGTGTTGATGTATAGGGAGGTGACAGTAGTGTCCTCAGACCATTGGGCTGCTTCCTGTAAAGGCACACCAGTGTCGTTCACAAGAAAAGCAACATGCTCAGTTGTGTTCTCGGCACCGAAAGTACCTCCAATGACACTGAATGTACTGTTTAGAAAGTAGGAGGTTTTGACCGACCCATTAGTCAAATCAAGGCCCAAGCTCGAAAATCCATCATTGTTGCGGAAAAATCCTTGGTTAACGCCGTAATAGTCCATAATACCGAAGGACAAACCTCCAATTACTTGTTCATTATTCCCTAAAGCTACCGCCGAGTTGATGTATAGCTTGTCTTTGCTCTTAGACCACTCTTTATTCGTGTTATCCCATGAAAGGTATGTTCCATCTTTGGAAGAGAACACATAAAACTCTGTGTCATTGAGCACGAGAGATGTGAATTCGGAAAAATCACTGTCAACATAGATGTTCCCAAAAGAAAACCACTGGTTGTTGGAATATAACGCAAAGTTGTTGGCAGTGGTAGTTGTACTATTTTGGTTTGTCAAATTTTGAATTCCGCTGCTTTCCGTCATTGAGAAACGGCCCAAAACCACAACACCATCACTGGTATTTTCGATGGTGCTAATTGAATCGTTGAAATTCGCTCCAAAAATTGTCTGCTCATCTCTTTTAGTAAATCGCTTAGTAATGGACAGAATTTCTGTGTCGTTCGCTGTAGAATTGTATCCGTCAACTGCAAGTGAAATGAGGTTGCTGTTCAGGAGGGAGATATTCAGAGAGGTTAAATTGCCGCTCAAAAAAATCAGCCTGTTATCGGGCGAATACACAATGTTTGATATCGACAGCGTTTCCGAAAGATTTCCACTCAAGACGTTGATGGTTGAGTTTTCAACAAAGGTGTTTGTGTCCTTTATAAATTCATGATTGTTCACATTTTTGTAGACCAAACTTTCTGAAAACAGCGAGAAGTTTGCCAAAGAGTACTCAAAAAGTCCGTTCAAGGGCATTGTAGTGATCATGTGTGAAGTCGAGTTTGTAGTTGAGTTTGTGGAATTTGTAATGATGCTTTCATCCAACGCCACGATATTGGCAGCTATTTTATCCACGACAACCCAAGGATTTGATGCAGAGGTGTCAATCTTTTCAACAAACTCAATTTGCACTTTGTTTCGCCCGTTACTGGTCGATGAGCCATTCAAGTGACCATAGAAAAGGTAATCGAACTTGTTCTCGAGATTGTTCTGGTATATGAGATTAGAGGACAAAAGCTCATCGTTGACATCTGTGAGTGTCACATTAATGATGGACCTTTGTGCGCAAGAGTTGTCAGCTAGGCATCCAGGCGTGTAGAAAAGAATGGAGTAATCCCCTGCGTAGGAAATGTTCGGATACAACGTAATGGAGGACGAATCATCGACAACAGAGACTAGATAGTCATTATTTGTAACAGAGTCGGTCAAGGCCAGTACAGGCTGCCAGTCGCCGCTGTTTATTATTGCAGAGTTTGAGTTTTGCGCGGATTCGGTTCCGCAGTTTGGCTCATTGAGGGTTTCGTTACCATACACAGTAATCGCGTCCAGATACAACTCAAGACCTGCGAACTCGCCGCGCGAACCGTACCACGAAACGGTAGTTAAGCCAATGGCGTCTATCATGACGTCATTTACGAACGCGAACTCCTGGTAGTTGCGCCCATAACCGATGTTTCTGGCCTTAGTCTCAGGATCTAAGTACAAAGAGAAGGAGCCGTTCTCGTCGACATAGGCCGAATCGTCATCGGTAAAGTGATTCGCATCCTCAATGTTCTGGTCTACACTATCTTTGAGCGTGCTCCCGATCTGAAGTGGACAGAACGCGTCGCAGAATGCAAACTCATTTGTGCGCGGGTCGACGTAGGTCAAATTCATGATGCCGTTGTTTGGATACGTGTAAATGCGGAAATCCTTGATGCCATCCAGGCTGTTGGCAGGCACGTAAAGCCGGACTTTGGTGGGCTTGAGACCACGCATTTCGAGTGGAAGCAGCACCCGCAACTCTCCTCCAACATTCTCCTCCAAAGCCCAAGATGTACTCTGTGTAGGGCAAATCAATGCGGTGTCGTCGTTCAGCAGTATCCCGTTGACACTAGAGAAGGTAGCATGTTTCAAGGAAATGACCTGTTCAGCCTGTATAAGTGAGGTATTGGTGAGATTACTGAAGTTCTGCACGGGAATCGATATGTTGTGCATGAGAAGTTCGGGAAAGCCCAAGGAGGTGAACGAGCCGCCAAATATGATCAGAGCGTCGTCGCCTTCTAGCGGGTACTTTGCTATAGCATTGACCGAAGAGTTTTCGCCAAAACCGCGGAACGGCATGGACAGAACAACCTGGTCTGATATGCTGTACACGGCAGCACCGTAGGTACCATTGAACTCAAAGTCGCCCCCAAGGTATATGAGGTCGCCATCGACAAGGGTGGTGAGCACACGTCCCGTGACAGTCTCGGCGCGTTTGCGCAGCTGCGAAGTCAAGATCGGCGTGATCTCCTGCAGCGTCACGTTGTAAATCACCGGCGGCGTGACGTCGTTGCCGTCAATTGCGGAAAACGTGCCTTCGATAAGAACCGAGTCGGCGGCTAGTGGCAGGAGCCGCGTAACGAGACCGCCTTCTAGCAGAAGTAATTTGGCCGTCTCACCGGACGTTTGGTTGCGCAAATACACAGCCAGAATGTTTAGCAGCGCTGGCGCGAGAAACGCTGAGGCGTTGGCCGTGTTGTAAAAAGAGAGCCCGTCGAAATCGCCCAACAACACGATTTTCCCGCCCGTGGCGTCGAAGTTGATGCCCGGGTGCGACACGGCGGCTAGCGCCAACCCAAAAATGGTGAAAAGGGGCAATGTCAGCACGTACATCCATAGTAGGTGTTTTAGTAGTGAGCCACGCATGTTTTTTAAAGATGGTTAGCGAAGGAGAGGAAAAGAGCGGGAATCGGGCTGTGCCTTAGAGCGGTGAAGTGGGTACAGCTGATATGGTGTAAGGAAAGCCAGGGGCGCCGCTTGTGTGGGTGTTAAAGCGAATGTGGATGGAAGTTGATGCAGATAAAAGGAAAAGGAAAAAGGAAAAAGAAAGAAAATGTTGTGTGTAGCTGAGAGCAGAACGATCTTTGTTTACCGCGGGCTGGCAGTGCACACAGTGGCACGCGCAGGACGTTGTGTGGGCCTGACCACACTGGTGCATTGCATCTGGCTGCCTCATGTTTAGAAGGCCAACGAAAGCGAAAGCGGTTTGATAATTCATCTTAATCTGATGAGCTTATTAACATGGGAGTTGTGGTTGTTAGTTGAGAAAAAAAAATTGGATCTGTGAGCTTTTTTGGGGTATTTGTCAGCACGTATGCGGGAGGTGTTCACATGGCATACCGGGGCCGAAAGAGACGGAGATCTCAAAGATGGGATGCGTTAGATGCCTCAGCCTTACGCAGTCTCACGTATCACGTGACGGGGCAAATATGGTTCAGATACGAACGCAGGATCTACGATACGAGGTGAGAAAGGCTTTTGCTCGTTCCCCGTGGCTTTTCAAAGGTTTAACGAGAACGTAGGCTACTTTTAAGTAGTACATTTTGACTATTTATTCTATCCGAACCACGTTGTGTTCTACTGGGATGACATGATCCTGAGCCCGGAGCCTGGTTGGTTGCGCGATGGCCTGCACAAAGCCATCAGGCACGTCATGGCTATTGTTGCCGGTTAAAACTAATTGCTTTTTGTTTTGTTTTGTTTTGTTTTGTTTTGTTTTGTTTTGTTTTGTTTTGTTTTGTTTTGTTTTGTTTTCCTCTGAGTATTTTTCGATTGTCTCTTTACAAACTTTGGTCATAAGACGAGTTCGTGCCGTTTGTAGCTTTATTGTACACTGAGCCGTCAATATTGGCCTTACAAAGGTAAATAACAAAGCGTCATTGTTCAGAGGTGCGGCTCAGTCGGGCAAAATTGTACACATCAGCACTGCATCTTATGACGAGGAATCTTGCCGGTGTGCCCAATTCAGCGGTTACTAATCTTCTGATGGCTTGTTTTCCCGTTATTTTGCCTTGACACTTGGGGGATTGCGGTATTCTTTTGAGAAGGCAGCTCAGAGTACTATACAGTCAAAACTTTGCAAGTCGGATCGATCTTTCACAGGCCATATGGGGGTTTTCGCAAGGTGTGAGCGTAATTTTCCCAATTTGGTAATGCGGCACACCATGACATGCAGGAATACTCAAATTGGGTAAACAAATCAACCCACACTGGGAAATATATCTAAATTAGGTGCACTCGGGTAACCCAATTGGGTAAACTACATATGTTAAATGCCTAGTCAGATACCTGGATCCAGAGAATTTGAGCTGTAGACCAAACAACTTTGATCACTTTCTGATGAGTCCGCTTGTACTTTTGTCTCACTCCGGCTGCCTTCACACTCATAAGTAAACGGCCTTATTGAAGACATTCGAGCCGACTCGTCTCATAAAACGTCTTCGTTCGTCAAATTGATCTCAACAACATTGTCGGCGGCCAAAGCCCCAGCCACCCGCCGTGAAGATTGCTGCCCAGTGTTGTGTAGTTGTTCTACAATGTGTCTCGCATCGTATGCAACGACTACTTGTTGATTTTGCGGGTCGCAGGTATATGACGAGATGGAGTATGGACACGCCCATCTGAACCAGCTGTCGCGCAGTGAAAATCTGTTCACCGCAGAAAAAGTGGGAACGTCTTTTACTTTTACTTTAAGCTATAATAGAATGTATTATACCCACAAGTGCATTATGTCCGAAATAGCTACCAGGGCCGAAGCACTTTCCAATTATCGTCTCACTTTGTATCGACACCAGTGTAACCGCATTTGACACGGTGTTGCATATAATCCAACACTACGACTCGGTATGAAAAAGGTCATTCTATTCCCTTTCGAATTAATTTTTGTTACCTCCCATTGTTGGCTGGAATCAGTGATGTGCGTTTCGCCGTAATTACGCGCGTAATGTTTTTTTGTCGGCGTAAAATTTTTTGTTTTTGTATGCGTAACCGTCTACGTAATGCGTAATGAAATTTTGAGGACCCGCGTAATGTTCTGCGTATCAACGTATTACGCGAGTAATTGCGTATCGAGTGTTTTAGGCGGCTTGATAAGGGATACAGATTCTTAGAGTAATTCTTCATGTTGATTCCTATTACGAAGATCTCTAAACAAATTTTTATTCACATCAAGCTTAAAGGGCTGCGGTAACATCGCTTTATGGGTCGCGTTGGGTCTCATTGCTCCCTTTTTCTTGAGCGCGCGTGCCCAATTGTGCGTCCATGGTTGTTGAAGAATTCAAAACTTCCATGAAGTTTGAACCTCATCAACCAATACCGTCTCATCAGGAGGTTTTCCACAAGGCCTCCGAAGTTTGAGCGGCTTTATCGTGAATGGAGCTAGCCGATTTCTTTTTTTTCCCGATAATAATTTTTCAAAATCGAGAGAAGAGCGACTCCGAATGCCCTGACATTGCTGTTGGCCAAGTCCTTTGCGATTCGACTCGTAACTGGGTATTTTGGGCTTCCGGTCTAACCCGCTTCACTAGTGAAACGGGTCCCTACACCATTTGAAGTAAGCGGCAAACCATGAACTGAGCAAGAAGTTTTGAACGTTCTCGCAAAGATCTTAATGGCGTAAGAGAAATTGTAGATTGTAAGACCATAACAATTTTTGGAAGCGAGAGGAATCCTGCTACATACTCGAGCGAATTTCACAATTTGCAAATTTCTGAAAAGTGATCATACGTCAGATATAGTATGTTGAAGAGAACCTGGGTCGATTTATAGATGTGGCCGAAGATGTGTTTAAGACGTTTCAGAAAGTGCCGATGTTGCATGTTCTGAAACGTCTTTATTGTCCACGCAAATTTCATGCCCAATCACCAGAGAAACTGTATGAGGGCAGGGTATTTGGCTTTTTTCCCTTCAAAGATAGTTTTCTGGATAGCTTCTAAGCTTCATACAAAGCTTAAAAAGAACATTACGCAAACCTTACGCATTATGCAAAAAGATACGTAATCGACTACGCGAGGCTCGAGTAATCGTAACAGCCTGCGTAATGCGTAGTAAACGTTTTGTTACGGTAATACGTCGACGTCGAGCAAAAGGCTGGAATTGGCCTGGGCCAGTGTTGCCGGTAATAAGTTGTTCGCGCGATTTTAGTAATTGAGCAGATATATTATATTTATATTTGCGAATAATATGAATAATATATATATACCTCAAATCACGAAATAGATTAGTAAGTCAGTATAGCTTTTGCTC
The DNA here is from genome assembly GCA_030556465.1 of Metschnikowia picachoensis. Classification (NCBI taxonomy): domain Eukaryota; kingdom Fungi; phylum Ascomycota; class Pichiomycetes; order Serinales; family Metschnikowiaceae; genus Metschnikowia; species Metschnikowia picachoensis. Next base: position 10,252 of record JAKTUB010000467.1, on the reverse strand, counting down.
TGTGGAATATAGAATAGATATAAAAAAAATATAAGGCACTTTTAGGCATTTTTATGCTAAATTTCACACGTCCCAAAGGCAAGAGTTTCAATCCAACAAAGGAAAGACTCTACGAGAAGATTCCGTGTGGAAGGATGAACGACCTTTTCTATGGAGTATCTATTGTGATCAACTATTCGGAAGCCCTCATACGCCGCCGCGTTGCCACGGTGATTCAAATTCTGTTCAAAGTTCAGACCGCCTGTTTGGGTACCCCTCCCATTGTGTCGAGCAACTTGCAAATATATAAAGGATGGCTTCACAGCCGAAGTAGCTTCCTAGATCTAGCCTAATCACTTTCGCGTTTTACCGATCTCGATTGATTGGATCATAGTACTATCAGCCGCCTAATGAATTAGCACATTCACGTCACAGTCAAAATGAGTGCAAACTTCCCTACTCGAGTCAAGTTCACTGAGAAAGATAAGCTGCTGCCTGAATTAACACTTCCGCCTATTGGAAGTGCTGCTCCTGTGATCAAGTTATTAGACTAGGCTGAGACAATCTATGACGAAGAAGACGAGGTGGTGGAAGTTGGCGAAGGTGAAGGAACCACTGATCGCCTACAGGTCATAGAATCGGTTGGTCAAAGTGATTATGACTGTAACGACGACGAGGATGACATGTTGGGAATTCTCGGAACAATTTAAACATGCCCACTCTGGAGCTCGTCTCGCTGCCGTTACCAATGCGGCCAACCGAAATCTACACCACAAGGATCCACGCCAAACTGGTAAACGACCAATATATGGTGCTCACATCGTCACTAAACGAGAAAACGGCCGTGCTATCGATTGGCGAAGTTGTGGAGGAAGTCACCGACTCGGACTTTGTTCCTGATCAATCCACGCTTTGTGTGCAATACTCGCAAAGTAAGTTTCAAAGGCTAGAAACAAGAGACGTAGACTGCGAATCTTGACTGATGCATGTGTGTGAAATAGCAATGTAGCATATCGAATGAGACACGAGTAACCTCGCCATGGTCAAGGTGGACGTTCAAGAGCACACTCATTGTCTAGAACATAAGCACTAAGACCCTCCAATAAGGTGATATATTTCAATATAGTGAATATATATCCCATATTTACATTATAAATATAATGATAAATATAAGAGGAAATTTTTGAAATATATAGAAATATAGAAATATTGAAATATTATATCTTTCGCAAAGTTATTGCTACACTGGCCTGGGCAGTCCTGCAGCACTCGCTGGATGGCTGCCCATTGTGACGTGGCGTCATTTAAATTGTAAATTTTTTACACAGTGGTAATTCATGATGCAGCGAGAACAAGCAAAGGTAAAAATCCGGCTGCCGTGGAAATCGTGATTTATGTTGACAAGCTTTCGCAAGACTAATATTTTAAAACAACTTACCAGACTGTCGAGAGAGATTACAAAATGAATTCTGAATAGCTTATAATTCTGGCGTTCATCGAGATGATGCCGATTAATCCCCAAAACATTGGTAAAAACACGACTTTCGTATTCCATCGTATTCATCATACCTTCGTACATATCGTACAGGATCGGATATCCGACGTGTAAGTCGTATTGGGCTGTACGATGCAACACTGGACTAGACTCTGCCAAGACCTTCCTTTTTCTATGGACTGATTAGACTTCACAGGATAAAAGCAGTGTAACATGCTTAACGGAATTGTATGTTGACAATGAAGTTCCTCGGGATCCTCGGGTTTAGCTCCGAAGTTATTACGAGAGAAGTCGATGATAAAAGGAGCTGGGTTTCCCTCACAGGTGCCTCAGTTAATTAACTCATTCAAGTTTCATTTGCCGGCTGTGTAAACAAAGTACCAAAGTCATTTGCGTGCTTATGTTCTCACACACTTCTGAAAGAATTCAAGTTGGCCTTGACGAAATATAGTTCTGCTAGAGCGCATTTGCAGCCGGCTTTGTTTGGCCGCACTGCCGTCCTACTGGCGAAAATGTATGTCGAAATGTATGTTGAGATGTCTGTCGAAATGTCTGTCGAAATGTATGTCGAAATGTTGACTAAATGCCGCATCACGTAAGTGCTGAACATGCCGTGGGCTTTTGTAATCCACTCGCCTGAGGAATAAAACAAGTTAATTGACGCAACTCGAATCAGTGATGTGAAATCGTTCGTAACAACGAGCAATCGCACTAAAAACGCACGTAATTACCCACGGAGGCTTAGTAATTACGCACGTATTTCAAAAAATGGACTAATTACTCACGTAATCGTAATGATGCGCTTAAGCGTTGTTCGTTGTTACGAACCCACGAAAAACAAGGAAAATGCAACACGACTTGGGAAAGTGTTTTTTTCCCTTTTTCTTGAAAAAAAGAGCAGATCGCAATAGAAAAGAAAAAACTATATATTTGTAGACAAAAAACGTCGCATATGTCTGCTCCAAACAATAAAAAACTAACTGTTTTTACAAAGTCATCTCGTCGTCCTCGGTGGCTACATCGTCATCAGATGATGCATCATTGATCTCCCGACCGGTAATCTCCTCCCCAAGACTGACTTTTCGAGAACGTTCGTCAAGTCCGAGATATCCGATTCGTCCGTGACAATATTCCTAGACTTTAAGATCGCCAGCGTTTTGATCGTGCTTGGATGTAACCGATTTCTCTTCTTTGTTCTGATATCGAAAAAGAGCCTCGGAAGGCGCTGACATAGCCGGAATGGCTAAACAGTCTCTCGCGATTGGGTATATGATCGGAGCAGACTCTCTTCGGTCTTTGTGATACATCATGATGTTGAGACAGTGGCGTGTTCGATTTCCTTCGAGATAGGCATCGACTTCATGCACGTATTCTGCATCGATCTCGGATTCAAGATAATAGTCAGTATCGCTTTCTTGAAGATGACTAGACTGACACAGAGAATTTGCATGACTACTTCCAGTCACTCTCGACCCATACTTGGAATAGCCCATACTTGGAATAATTTACCAAATCTTCCTCGAAATCCTCCACGTAACGGCTGAATACATCATAAAAGTAGGACTCGATTTCATCGACGGCAGACTGGGTCCTGTATCGCCAAGAGACCCACAGTCATGTTCACAATGAAGCTGTCTACAAACGCGGTCAAAATAAAACCTTACCTCTTCAAGAGGCTTAGGCCGCAAGAAATGCCGCATTGTTCTTTACTTGGATTAAATAGGGGGGAAACTAGCATCCTTCAGGCTAAAGGCATGGTGGTGATAGCATCTCTCGCAGAGTGTCCCTCTTCCCCCTCCCCGTCTTTACAAAGCCCGTGAGACCAAGTTTTGACAGTGCTACAGCCAAGACATTTTCTGGGGCGTCAAGTAATTACTAGTTACGCAGTTCATGTAACAAGTAATTGTAAGAAAGTCCGGCCAAACTTTTTATGCGTGGTTACGCGCCTACGGGCAACACCACAAAAAAAAACCGATTCTCACAACACTGACTCGAATGACAGTCTTGAAATATGCTCGCTGAATAAGAGTCATAACTAATGGAAGTCTAGACTTCAATGTTGCTTCTCCTACGGGACATTTCGTCGACAATCCGATAGACCCACTTTTCAAGTAATGGATATTGGCGTTAAGACTGTCACTACAACACTCAACGGACAATAAGTAATTTGTCGTTCTAGACTTTCAGATGAAGACAGAGCTCTTTTCCACGATAGGCGGGCTATGGTCGTTTTGAAGGTAAAATTACTATTTGAAGATCATTCGGATGAAGAGAGACATGTGTCTTTGTAAAGGCAAGTGTTGTATTCAATTAATTTAATTAGCGATATTTGCCACTTAATGATAAATGACCAAAATGCGACGTGAATTCTCGTACAAAACGTATTCCACTATGTATAGTCACACAAACTGCAAGATAGGTAAAACTATCTCATAAAAATATTTTGCATTCTAATAACAATCTAGGTTATGTGGACATTCTCGTCGCCGCGCGGTCAATTACCATTGTGGGACAGTGTTGCCCAGTAATTAGTAATTAGTATTTCCGGTTAGTAACCGTTTACTAGTAATCAAAATTCGAATTACTAGTGAGCAATATTCGTAATTAGTACTTAGTATTTAAAAATTGCTTAACAGTTTTAAAGTAGACCCCGTGTGGTACGATGCCTCGAAAAAAGTACACACAAAGCTGTCATAAGAACAAGGAAGTACTTTTACCATTTGCCACGAGTTTCTCAAATAGAGAAGCGAATAGCACGAACACTGTCCTGAATGGTTGTTGTACAATCACTAGCTAGGTCGAGGTGGCTGTCAGCGCTTTTGGTTGCAAACTAGGAATATTCAAAAGGCCTTTATGAATATATCTTCTTTGTGACGCATGTAATATCGTGCTTACAAGATTTACATTATGTGATTCCGCAGTTGTGCTCACATTGTCGTTTGTCAGCGTCTGAACTCCCGCTGAATGCCCTCGAATTTCACGAGATCCACGACTTTCAGCAAGTCTCGACTATCATTGCAAAGCAAGCATTAGAAGGGAAATAGGCTCCGACTGTAAACTCTTGTACAAGGTAGTCTTCAATTTTCTTTAACTTCGGCCAAAAGTACGTGATTGGGCACTTCGTCCGTGTTGCTCGTTGTTTAAACCTGAATCTGGTTTCTGGAAATGAAACAGCACATGCGTTTGCTATTGTTGTCGGCACCCTCGTACTCTACTATACTTGCATCTCCGGACTTACGAAAGCATCTTCTCTCTAGGGATTTATTGTAAGGATAACTCTCTTTGTACATACGAGAAGCGGAAAGAGATCGCCAGACTACCCTTCGCTATGATAACGCCACCACTGATATGAGCCAGCCATGTAAGCTTGTAGAAAAGTCGAACGGTTTGAGTACTTGATTGGTCTGCCATATACTGCAGTTTGTCGTCTAAAAGAGCCCCATATCAAGCAGTTTTGCGGAAAGATCGATAGCAGCTCAGGTCAAGTCTCACTTTTGAAGACTGTCTTGAACGAAAGTCTGCTTTCTTCAGGAGAAAGACTTGTATGCTGCGCTAGGATATCAGAGCTAGTGCCTAGCGCATCGAATTGAAGATTTAATGATATTCAACACGTAATCAAATCTAGGAATTCATGTTCTTTCTGCTATGACTTGAAGAACTTACTCGGTTGAACCTCAATTTTCGGCAGCGTTCAACACTTTTTTGCAGACAGAATGAACTGAAAGAGCTTCTACCGCTCGAGATTTTTCTTTTCTCTTTTACTACGCTATGATTGTCATTGCATGTCTATTATCTCGAACGACACTTTTGTCCAAGAAATCCTGAGCCAATTGACCACACTATTTGAGAGCTCAATCATGGGAATTACTAAGATCTTAGTAACAAGTATTAGTATTAACGATTAGTATTTCAATCTCCAAATACTAGTATTAGTAACAAAAACCAAATAATAATTACTAAAGTAATTCAAAAAAGTCGCGCACCCGCCTTAAATACTAAAAGTGTGCAACACTGTTGTGGGAACAAAAAGAATTCGGCATGGACCAAGCTGGCGATTTTTTCCCGTTGTTTTCTGATAATACTGTATTTGCTCAATTACTAAAAGGGCCGAAAAACTTATTACCGGCACAATGGTTTCTTGAGCGTGCAGTACATACATCACTATAATTCACGTGTAACTCTAACCATGACTGAAGAACTCCCATAATCCCTTTTTATAAAAATCAACAGTCTGACCCAAAACTTCAGTTCGTTTTAAGCACGAAAATCAATTTTATTACTATTTCTACGCCCTTTTAGGGGGAAATCTTCCTACCCTTGTTCGTGGCTCTATCTGAACGAAACCCGGCCGGCCGCGCACTCTGCTATCAAACATCAACCACCGTCAGACGAACATACCCCACAAATAGAAAGCCACGCATGACGGCCGAATTTTCTACGGTGCGGCAGCTTTTGCTCCAGCACGCATACCTGCCGCTTGTGAGTGTACAGCTGAGCCGGGCTGCGGATGTGCAGTTCCAGCAGTCCTGTGGCAATAACCAGCTTACAGCTCTTTCCGTGCTCAAGCCATACGGCAATAACGTCACACATGGCATGGCAGGGCAACAATTTCGGGTCACGGGCACGCTACTTATCACACGTGGCTATGCGTCATTTCCTGTGCGGTTTGAGCCGCCGTTGCTGGAGTTATTGATGACTCAGAACCTGGCCGAGGATAAGCTAGCGCCGCTTTTCAGTGTCTCGTCATTAGAGCACCTCATGCGACGGTATTCTGAGCAGCCGGGTCTCGCAAAAGACTTGTATGCGCTTTTTTTCCGCAAGATTGTCACGTCCAACCGCGTGGTGCCGTTCGATACACTCAATCACCCGGTGGCACAATTGTTTGTGGTGGATGCAGCCGCCGACGATGTTGCGGCCGTGCGCCGTATGATTGTGGATTTCCGCAACTCAGCGTTCCCGAAATATGTGCAAAACCTGGACATTTTCGTGCACGCGTTCGTGATTTGCGACGCTCACGTGAACGAATCAGATCTTCAAACGTACCAGGCTCAGCTCTGCCACGAACTAGCCCTCACATCGACAACCGTAAGGATCGCGCCAGGTCTAGATGAATCTAGAGTCTTGATTCCCGAGCTTGAATACGCCACGGTGGAGCAGGAAATGCAGCACCTCTCACTCCAAATAGCACATCCTGGATCGGAGACCGGAATATCCGTGCCGAAACTGCTCGATAACACACTTCGCACTGCTGTCTTTGACTTTATCCTGCGCAGCTTGGTCCCGCACATGGAACGGCGTCTCCGCACGTGGGATGATGCGGTGTTGGCGCCGAAAAAGTCGCTTACGGGCCGGTTTTTTTCTGTTTCAAGGAAGCTCTTTAACAGCTCAGACTCCGCGCCACAGACTACTACCTCGGGCGCGTACAGCCACAATGCGGGCTTCTACCATCGGTCTGCGCCCGAGCAGACGCTTCGAAAATTGGCCGATTGGGCATTAATGCTAAAGGACTTCAAGTACGCATACTCAACTTATGACCTCATTAAAAAAGATTACGTCAACGACAAGGCATGGGCGTACGTGGCTGCGGCGCAGGAAATGTGTATTGTGTCGTTGTTGCTCGCACAAACCCAGCCCTTGCTGGCAGACACACCGCCGCCGAAACCGGACAAAAATACTCTCCGAAAGATCCGCCACGACATTATAGAGCCTTACGTGGATAACTTGGCGTACACGTACCGACTGCGGCTCAATGCCAAGACATATGCAGTGCGCAGTCACGTGGTGATCGCCGAGTTACTCTCGAATCTGAGTGCATTGTTCAACATTCCCTGGTGGTGGAGTGATCTTGTAGAGTCATATTTAATAAGCGCCGAGCACGAGCTTGCCATGCACTTACACGCCGCAGGTAGGGCGCTGCAGGCGACGAGAGCGGTGCTATACGAGCGGCTAGCATTTGTCAAGAAGAACAACTTCTTCGTGCCTGCGGACCACAAAGACATTATCGACGATATATTCACCTCTGGCATTGTGCCGGAAAAGAGATCCTCAGTCGAAGAAGGCTTTTACGTGAACGAAGCAAAACTACAGCCGTGTAACGATAATGCCGTGAAAGGGCTAACGCGGGTTCGCAAAAGCAGTTTCTGGTGTCTCATGGCGATGCGCGAGTGGATGCTACTAGAAAATAAGACCCAGATCCGGCTACTTCTTGCATCACTAGGTGCCATGTACCAGCCCACTTCTGGAAAAGACTGGCTAGCGCGAGAGGATTTGGTTTTGACACAGATCAAACGTTACGGTGAATAAGAACCTGGCCATTTCAACGACTGGATTTTCATCAGGACGGTCTCCTGTCTTCATAAAGAAATGCTGTTTACCACTCTTGACCGCTAAAAATAGAAAAGGAAGCGCTTTCATGAACTTTCAGTATTTGGCTAAGCATTTGTCTTCAAAAGCGTCCGGCTCCAAGTGCCTTTCTGGGAATTGTATACACATCTTGATCATGTGAGCTACACGGTGGAAAGACTCTTATTCAAGTGGCGCATTGTCAGTTGAAGACACAGTCTTTCGTTTGGCTAAAGCGCAGAATACTATATGCCCGAGCACACCAAATCACTCGTCCAAGTCACCACACAATCATACATGGGAGACGTGTGGTTTACAGCACGTCTAACTTGGACTAATCTCGTGCTAGCATATCATACTTCGAAAAGTGCATACAATTCGTATCCTAAAGGTTTGCTAAGAAAGAATTGTCTTTGGAAAAACCTTAGATGCCTTCTTTCTCTAGAGCCAACACTAGCTCAAATTTCACACAAGCGACGTTCAGTGCGACAGATCACTTCATAAACTTCACTGCCGATCTGAAAGACCATTGGTACGAAATGTTTCGAGGGGTCATAGAGATCAAATCTATGTGTTTTTCAGACGAATCAGAAACACGAAACTCTAAAGCTCGCTTTACGGACTATTGCATTGCATTCGAATGAATGAAGCAGCCTGTCGGCGTGGCTTTGCGTCGAGTTTAGTTCCGCACGCCGTTTTCTGGTAAAGGTGTATCGAGGAGAAAACCATAAACTTTGTGGAAATCTAGAAAAGAACGCCGCAGATAACATGTCACCATAGAAAAAATGTGCGTTTGGTTCGACACTACCCAATATCAAGCGAAACACACGGCATATCCTGCACGTGACCGATTGGCTTCCAGCTAGGTTTGCGGTTTGCGTAACGTCAACAATGCAACGCACATGAATCACATAGAGCAGCAGCTTCTAAGTGGAATACTAGCTTTTCAGATTGTACTCCTTGCGCATAGCCTCAGTCAACCCTTGTCCTACAATTAAATGCGCTCTTAACCTGTAGGGGATCCATTCCAGATCCAAAGAGTGCTTCAATAGAAAAAAGAAGTCTATAGATTTAAAACTCGCACAAATTACGCAGTGCATTGAAAAAGATTTGAGTGGTTCATTTCGATGATGATTTTTTTTTCATCCCATCGAGACTTGCTCAAGAGAAACCTGAAGTGCTACTATTTCACTTGCTCAAATGTCATCTGTCAGGAATAAGCCTGGACAATATGATTGAACGTGAGTTACTCGAGTCGAGTGAATATAACGATAATTGATTGAGCTAAAACAGGAAAAAGTACGATAAAAACTTGATGAGAAAGTGATGAGTGCGCTCAAAGAGGGGAAAAACTGACTACCCTCCACCCTTTTCTAGGGCGGCCGGGTTGATATATATAGTGTGCGGCAGAGATGCTCAAAAGGCCTACGCTACGCATGCGTAGCTACTTTGCGTAGAGTAGCCGCGAAAAATTCTACTCTACGCATGCGTAGCGTGAAAATCGGGCTACGCTACTAATGCGTCGCGTAGCGTAGAATTTAGGAAGCTGTGTCTCAAAATTTGGGTATGAATCATGAATGATGTCATATAGTCGATAGTATTACTGGGAATAGAGACATCAAGCAAGTAGCGCTAAATACAAACGTAAGAAACTGGTATAATTAGATGAAGTCAGACGTACAAACATTTGCTCGAAAAAGAGAGCAAGCGAGTTCATGGCACTGGTGACCGTGGTCTATTGCAGGAAAATGTTCATACTATCTTCCAGCACTTCTTCATAAAAAATTGTCCAAGATCGTGGTCAGTAAGTAGCACAAAGCTTTCTTTCTCTCCTACAAAAGCTCTAGTTCGGGCCTGGCGTCAAGAAAATCGGAGGTGCATTGCTTGGCAATACTCGTAGTACTTGCCTAATTGGAACACCTAACACGGCGCGTCTGATAATCTAAGGCACGCCATTCACGGTTCAGAAAGAATGCTGGGCACTCATACTAGGGTCTGTTCGAAAATTAACCATTGAAATACCCTTAAAACCGGTTATCTAGCCGCATTTAGTTTATACTGCATACAAGCTCCACGGTCTCTACTCTACGCGGCTACGCACTTTTTGCCCATCTCTGGTGTGCGGCGCCGTCGCGGTGGTTGGCCTTGATAGGCTGTCCCACAAACCGCGACGCCCGCATTCGTGCGTCTCTCCTACCTAACATCGTCTCGAGAATCAGTTCTCGAAAGCGTCCAGACTAGTTTTAGACTTAGTTTAGTGTACAAACTTATTTCTTTCTTTCTTTGTGTCTAGAGGGACCAATTTGAACCGTAGTTGTTTGTGATGCTTTGCCCTTGTTTAGCATCTTCCATAAGTCACAATAAAGAGATTTGGGGGTGTGTGGAACGAAAGTACTCGTATCTTCCGGTTCAGGAGTGGGCGTTCAGAGTCTGATA
>JAKTUB010000466.1:0-17585 GCA_030556465.1 Metschnikowia picachoensis | reverse complement strand
AAGATTACTTGGCCATACCAGCTATGTCCGCACCCTCCGAGTCGTTATTCTCCCGCATGAATGATGTTGTTACGTAGAAAAGAAATCGAATATCCCCGGAAATGGTGAAGATGTTGGCTTTTCTCAAGTATAGATTATCGGGCTCGAAGGGAACTCCCTCAAGTTCTGACGGCGGGGGCGAGCTGGACGAGCTGGACGAGCTAGACGAGCTAGACGAGCTAGACGAGTTGGATGAGCTGGATGAGCTGGATGAAGAAATGGGTGGAGAAATGGATGGAGATTCATGTGATGCAGCGAGAACAAGCAAAGGCAAAAATCCGGCTGCCATGGAAATCGTGATTTAAATTGACAAGCTTTCGCAAGACTAATTTTTCAAAACAACTTACCAGACCGTCTAAAGAGATTACAAAACGAATTTGGAATAGCTTATAATTCTGGCTTTCATCGAGATGATGCCGATCAAATCGGCAAAACATTGGTAAAAACACGACTTTCGTATTCCATCGTATTCATCGTACTTTCGTACACATCGTACAGGATCGTATATCCGTCGTGGCTGGCCACAACAATAGTAGGTGCATGGCTTGGCAAACACACAGTACTTGCCCGTATGGAACACCTTACAGATTGCCGTTGCATTGATTGTTGTACATTATTGCACAAGGGGGCGAGAGAGGCAAACAAGCCTTTTCGTATTTTGAGACAGCAAATATGACTTCGACAGGCTAACGTCGTCAAAAAAAAAAAGAAAAAAAAGAAAATAAAGAAAAATCTCTTTGGCGTCGACTAAAATTACCTGTGTTTATAATAAGCTTCTCTGGATCCAAGTAGTGAAAAATCAATACTCGGTGTACAGTATTTTCAGAAAACTACCGAAAATACTGTAGCTCACTGAAAATACTGTAACTCACTGGCACATCGATTTCCAGAAGCATAGGCACTAGGTGACTAGGATAATTCCACATTGTGTATTGAAGCCATATCAAAAAGATAACTTACTTATTTGCAACTTGTAAGGTGTTCATTTAGGCAAGTACTGTGTGCTCGCCAAGCAATGCACCTTCTATTGTTAAGGCCAGCGTGGCTGGCCACATAGGAACAATGAAAAGGCAGACTCCATTTTCTGCCTTGACTATATAAATGTTGGCTCTCCCACCAAGTGGATTAGAGAGCCAGACTGGTTTTACTAGATGATTTACACAATAAACATTAGTTAGTCAGACGCTGAGAACCTGACACAACTGTTAAAATCGAATTAAAAGCTTTTTTTTCTTTGTATGGGCTGGAACTTGACTCGGTAAAAGCCAATTTCCAAATAAAAATACAACTCAATACAGAGTATATATGTGTATTCCACCACCACCATCTTTGGCTGCGAAGCTCAAGACCTGCTACGGTTTCTTACATATGTAACTTCTCAAAAACATACCCAAACCAAGACCTACGATCATAAAAAAAAGGCGAAAGAAAAAACAATAGCAATCAATGCAAGAAACAAGAAAAGAGAGAATCACACTTCGTAATAGAAGACAAACTCAAAATAAGCCTTTGAGTGATTTGCCAAGATACCAACGCAAGGCATGGCAGCAAAACTGGCTAGGATTTTATATATACTCATGTATAATTTCTTTAAGGCTAGGTAAGTGAGAGAGTAGTATAAGGAGGTGTCGAAAGCCATAATATTCAGTTGAAAGTACGGAGTCTCGTTGATGCCCCCAGCTTCCGGCGGACTTATTATTTGTACATCGACATAATATGGTTGTGGAAGAGTCTTTTTACAAGCAAGTTTCCGTACTTCTCCACTTTGGAGTTGAGTACTCAGTCGTTTACCCATTCTATTCGACTTTTTAGTTGTAAATCGATCGATGGCTGACCATATAATTTATCTGTATTTCTTATCATTGTTTTTGTGTTACTTTCCGTATTGTTACCTAATATTCGACTCCCAAAATTTTTCCCAATTTCAGTTAGTTGTGAAATGGAGACTTTTTGTGCCAGCTCGACAAGACCACCCATTTCGGCGCCTCCACTTTTCGTAAATTTCAATTCTATTTGTTTTACGATGCCATCTTTTCGTAGAACTAAAACCATTAAATTTATACGAACACTTTTTTGTTGTACTTTTCATTCCAAAAACGCAGCACTAGCCTCTTTTACATACTTTATACACATCCAGCACTACATTAAATCTATTAAGCACATTCAAATGAGCTATATCTATAGTCACTATACCTTTCACTCTCTTCTTGTATAACTTGCTCTCACAACCAAACTTTATACACACAATCCTTTTGTTTTCTTTATCTAATGCAAATACATTTTTACATTTCTCATTTTTCATTACCACACAAGTTTTCTTATTGTATATCTTTTCTATTTCTTCAAATCTTGCTTTCCTTACCTTATCTGCATATTCTCTTATTTTCTCATTCTTATGAATACTACTTCTCCCTTCTACTTCTCCTAATAACATTTCCTGGCTTCCAGTCCTTAATCAGATGTATCAAGCAAAAAAAGAAAAAAAAAATTGCTCTTTTTATCAATCTGATTCTTCGATCTCACTATATACGCTCCAGCGCCAGCCCGGCCCACATAAACGGTGGTTTTCGCACACCGGTGGCGCACCGCGAAAAACCAAGCTAGACTGTAAAGGACTATAGTATCATTTGAAAACCTACAACTCGCCATATTTGGACCCCAATTCGAGACTAAGCAGACTCGGACTTCCATAATCGAAATACAAATACATCAAGAGTTAGAACTAGTCTCAAAAATCAAACCCAAACATGGCCACCTTGGAAGAATTGGAGCAAGACGAGCTTCTCCAGGAGATCGCGTCGGCGTCTACTCAAGACATCATCAACCGCACCAAACTCCTTCATAACGACATCCAGGTGATGTTTTCCGAGTCGCAGCGCCTTAGCCACGAGAAGGCCGTGATGACCGAGCGCATCAAGGACAACCAAGACAAAATCAACAACAACAAACAGTTGCCGTATTTGGTAGGGAATGTGGTTGAGATCTTGACGATTGATGCAGAGAAAGAGGCACTTGAGCAGGGCGCTAATGTAGACGTGGATGCTGCCCGCCTGGGCAAGTCTGCGGTGATTAAGACGCTGACGAGGCAGACGATTTTCTTGCCATTGGTCGGACTTGTGGACCCAGAGTCATTGAAACCGAACGATTTGATCGGCGTCAACAAGGACTCCTACCTCATCTTGGATACATTGCCCTCGGAGTATGACCTGCGCGTGAAGGCGATGGAGGTAGACGAGAAGCCGACCGAGGATTATTCGGACATAGGCGGTTTAGACAAGCAAATCGAAGAATTGATCGAGGCAGTGGTTTTGCCAATGAAACAGGCGGACAAGTTCAAGACGCTCGGCGTGAAGCCGCCCAAGGGAGCGCTCATGTACGGCCCGCCAGGTACGGGTAAGACGCTTCTTGCGCGCGCGTGCGCAGCCCAGTCGGGCGCCACGTTTTTGAAGTTGGCTGCTCCGCAGTTGGTTCAGATGTTCATTGGTGACGGTGCCAAATTGGTGCGTGATGCGTTTGCTTTGGCCAAGGAGAAGGCACCCACGATCATCTTTATTGACGAGTTGGACGCGATCGGTACGAAGCGGTTCGATTCCGATAAGAGCGGTGACCGTGAGGTGCAGAGAACGATGTTGGAGCTTTTGAATCAGCTCGATGGATTTGGTTCCGACGACCGCGTCAAGGTTTTGGCTGCCACTAATAGAGTCGATACATTGGACCCAGCGTTGCTTCGTTCAGGCCGTTTGGATCGTAAGATCGAGTTTCCTTTGCCTTCGGAAGAGGCGCGTGAGAGTGTGTTGAAAATTCACGCAAGAAAGTTGAATTGCGACAGCTCGCTGGTCAACTGGCGCGAGTTGGCGAGATCTACTGACGAGTTCAACGGTGCGCAGTTGAAGGCCGTCACCGTCGAGGCCGGTATGATTGCATTGCGGAATGGTAAATCGGTGATTCGTCACGAGGACTTTGTCGAAGCCATTGGCGAGGTGCAAGCCCGCAAATCGAAGTCGGTCAATTTCTACGCGTAAGCCAATATGCTTGCTGGGGAGATTGGGTGGCTTTGAATGCATAAAAAGGTGGAATAGAGCGATGTTCCCGTGAAAACTAGAATGCATCTTAGATTCGGGCTCAACAGGATTCTTTGTACATCTAGGCCAGAGATTATAATGACTTTTCGGGATACCGACTGTCAGACCTCTCTTACTAACATGGTTACTTGACGGAGACCCGGTGCAGCATCTTGTAAAACCGAAGACTGAAATGGTATGGTGTATAAAGTCAAGACTAGATTCAAAATAAACGCACTGATCTTACAAATCTTATTCATACTCACGCTGCTCCATAGAAGAAATTTAAAATGCTCGCACAGTTTTCTTAAGCTACAAGCTTTTAATTATATAGGTCATACCTGGAATTTGACGAGAGCGTACACAACCCCAGCCCATCTTCACTGAGGCAAACTCAACTAGAATCCAGCCAAGAAGTCTTATCGACCAGTCAGGCTTCACAATAACACAATTTACTATTTTCTGTATAACACGTAACCTCACTTCTGGGCCTTTTTCAACTCTTCACGCAACCTTTCAGTGAACTCGTCGTTCGCGTCATCATCATCCCAATCTTCTTCCCAGAGATTGGCTGAGTTGAGTTGTGGGTTAGGCTCATTGGTCCATTGGGCATCTTCCGGGAAATCCTCAAACTCGTCGTCCTCCTCTAGCGTTTTGATCACCTTTTCTTGTTCCTTCTCTGACATGTTGCTTGATTTTCTTAGAAATTTGTTGATTGAAATGAAAACGTTAAAAATTGGATTGTAAAAAGGTAAAACTAGACTTTTCCTTTACAAAGTAGAGTTATAGCAGTTTGTTGGGTGCCGTTGAATGGGTGGTTTGAGTAATCAGTAAGCAACAAGGTGTTTGGTGCTTGTTCACAGTTGAGGTTATGTGCACGACTCATGAGCACGGTGGCGTGGGTGGAGGCATTGAAACTGTCTGTATGAGAGCCATTCATATTTTTGTACCAAGTATTTATTGAGTGATATTGGTGAAATTTCATAAGAACGCCAGTTGTTTCAACCATAACGGCGGTCATCTTTTGTGTACGTAATTCATTCTTTTTCTGTATTATCTTGTTGAGGGCTCTTTCTGGCCACTTCATGATTCAACATGGCACGTGCCAATCTGACCTTATACCTAAAAGACTATGATCCCGTTAAATCCAGCAAGTGACAAAATGAAGTACATCCACATTGAATTGGCCTAGAGTCAAAAGAATAATAAATGTGATATTTTTTTGAAGAACATCAGGCTTTTTTAGACGCCCACCCTGTCATGACTCCTTGATCGTATTTGCAGCCTGTCCTTGTCACGTGACCTGCACGGTGGGCACTGAGCAGGCGCTACCGGAAAAAATGCGCACAGATCATCTCTTGATTCCACTCCACATTCGCCTGAACTCACTTCAACCGCACACGCCCGAATATGAAGGAGGTTGTTGTGGACGTCGCTCCCAAATGCATTAAGGGGCTCGAGTTTAGTGCTCTTTCGGCGCAAGACATCGTGGCGCAGTCGGAAGTCGAGGTCACGACGCGTGACTTGTATAATCTCGAAAAGGGCAGGGTTGTGGCAGAAAGCGGTGCCCTAGACACGCGTATGGGCACATCGTCGAACGCGGTTGAGTGCCAGACCTGTCACGGTAATCTCGCTTCGTGCCACGGCCATTTTGGCCATATAAGGCTCGCGCTCCCGGTGTTCCATGTGGGATATTTCAAGGCCGTGATTCAAGTGCTTCAGTGTATTTGTAAGGCGTGTGGCAGCATTTTGCTTGATGAGCAGACTAAACGGCTGTTCATTGCTGACTTACGTCGGCCGAACATCGACAACTTGCGCCGTATGAAGATCTTAAAGAAGGTCATGGAGCAGTGCAAGAAGCAAAGACGTTGTTTTGCATGCCACCACGTCAACGGTGTGGTCAAGAAGGCTGCTTCGGGTGCCGGGCCCGCTGCCTTGAAAATCGTGCACGATACTTTCCGTTTCATTGGAAAAAAAAGCACACCCGAAAAAGAACTTTGGGACCGTGAATTCGAGGACGTGTTCCTGAGAAACCCAGAATTGGAGAAGTTCGCAAAGCGGGTCACCGAAGACTTGAATCCCCTCAAGGTGTTGTACCTTTTCAAGCAGATCTCGCCAGCAGACTGTGAACTTGTGGGCATTGATGCCGCGCGTGGCGGAAGACCCGAAATGTATATATGGCGCTATCTCCCGGCACCTCCCGTGTGTATCCGCCCTTCGGTCATGATGGACAATCAGTCCAACGAGGACGACTTGACGGTCAAGTTAACTGAGATCGTGTGGACTTCCTCGTTGATCAAAGCAGGTATCGATAAGGGTATCTCAATCAATAACATGATGGAACAATGGGATTACTTGCAGCTCTCTGTGGCGATGTATATCAACTCTGATTCAGCCAATCCTGCTCTTCTTCCAGGAGGTATGGGTGGAGGTGCCTCATCCAAGAGCAGTAAGCCCATCAGAGGTTTTTGCCAGAGATTAAAGGGTAAGCAGGGTCGTTTCAGAGGAAACTTGTCTGGTAAGAGAGTCGATTTCTCTGGTCGTACTGTTATTTCTCCTGATCCAAATTTGAAAATTGACGAGGTTGCCGTTCCAGACCGTGTAGCCAAGGTGTTGACCTATCCAGAGAAGTGCACGCGCTACAATCGTCAAAAGCTTCAGAAGCTCATTATGAATGGACCGAGTGTGCACCCAGGCGCGAATTATGTGTTGAAGCAAAACGAAGTGGCAAAGAGAAATTTAAAATTTGGTGATCGCGTGAAATTGGCGAAAACCTTGCAAATCGGTGACATCGTGGAAAGACATTTGGAAGACGGCGACGTTGTACTTTTTAATAGACAGCCATCGTTGCATAGATTGTCGATTTTGTCGCATTACGCGAAGATCAGACCTTGGAGAACGTTTCGACTTAATGAGTGTGTTTGTACGCCATACAATGCTGATTTTGACGGTGATGAAATGAATTTGCATGTCCCTCAGACTGAGGAGGCCAGGGCTGAGGCTATCAACTTGATGGGTGTCAAGAACAATCTTTTGACGCCAAAGTCCGGTGAACCGATTATTGCTGCGACGCAGGATTTTATAACTGGTTCTTTCTTGATCTCGCATAAGGACACGTTCTTCGATAGAGCCTCGTTAGTCCAGTTATTGTGCATGATGTCCGATGCGGACCTCCATTTTGATTTGCCGCCTCCGGCCATCTTCAAGCCCGTCATGCTCTGGACCGGTAAGCAAGTCTTCTCCTTGTTAATCAAACCAAACAAAAAGTCCAACGTGGTAATCAACTTGGATGCTAAGAACAAAACTTTTCACCCTCCTTTGAACGGCTGGCCCAATGAAATGTCTCCCAACGATGGGTTTGTCGTGATACGCGGCTCTCAAATTTTGAGTGGTGTCATGGACAAATCCACACTTGGTGACGGTAAGAAACATTCCGTGTTTTACACAATATTGAGAGATTATGGTCCTGATGCGGCCGCCACGGCCATGAACAGAATGGCTAAGCTTTGTGCAAGATTCCTTGGTAACAGGGGTTTTTCTATTGGTATCAACGATGTCACTCCTGGGTCAGATTTGAAGAACAAAAAGGAAGTCATGGTTGAGCAAGCTTACGCTAAGTGTGACGAATTGATTAAATTGTATAACAGCGGAAAGTTGGAGACGCAGCCCGGTTGTAACGAGGAGGAGACTTTGGAAGCTAAAATTGGTGGTTTGCTTTCCAAGGTCAGAGAAGAGGTGGGTGAGGTCTGTATTAATGAGCTTGATCCTCTCAACGCTCCTCTTATCATGGCAACCTGTGGCTCCAAGGGTTCGACATTGAACGTTTCGCAGATGGTAGCCGTTGTGGGTCAACAAATTATTTCTGGTAATCGTGTTCCTGATGGATTTCAAGACAGATCATTGCCCCACTTCACCAAAATGTCGAAATCTCCACAGTCCAAGGGATTTGTTAGAAATTCATTCTACAGTGGTTTGAGTCCTCCAGAATTTTTATTCCACGCTATTTCAGGAAGAGAAGGTTTAGTCGATACTGCAGTGAAAACAGCTGAAACCGGTTACATGTCGAGAAGACTCATGAAGTCTTTGGAGGATTTGTCCGCGCTGTATGACAACACAGTTCGTAATTCTTCGAACGGTATCGTTCAATTCACCTACGGTGGAGACGGTTTAGATCCGATGGAAATGGAAGGTGATGCGCAACCAGTGAACTTCAACCGACAATGGGACCATGCACTCAACATCACATTCGACATCAATGAGAAAAATTCGTATCCATATCAAATTCTCGAAGCCGTCGAAGAAGTGTTGCAACCATTGGAAAAGAGATTGATAAGATACGACAATCTTGGCAAGGTCACTGAATCAGACTTTGGTGAAAACGTCGAGTTCATTGATCAGAAAGATGCTGAAAGATCATTTTATAAGTCCATTCGCGAGTATGTGACGAAAAAAGCGACGCAGTTGGCCAGAATACGACAAAGTAAAGGCTTGCCTGCCATGTATTCCAGACTCGAAGATGTCGACGACATGATCATTGATGACGATGATAAAAGTGTTCATGCTGTCGATCAACTTCTCAAGATCTCTTTGCCCTCAGTGAAGAAGTTCATGGAGCAATGTCTTTACAAGTATGTCAGAGCTAAGGTGGAACCGGGTACTGCCGTGGGTGCCATCGGTGCTCACTCTATCGGTGAACCAGGTACACAGATGACATTAAAGACTTTCCATTTTGCTGGTGTTGCTTCTATGAATGTCACATTGGGTGTGCCCCGTATTAAAGAAATTATCAATGCTGCTAAAGTCATTTCCACGCCTATCATCAACTCGGTGCTTGTAAATGATGACGATGAAGTTGCAGCAAGAGTGGTGAAGGGTCGTATTGAAAAGACGTTGTTAAGAGATGTTGCATTTTTCATCGAAGACGTTTACAAAAACGATATGGCTTATCTCTCCATCAAGATCGATACCAAGACCATTGACAAGTTGCAATTGGAGTTGACGCTAGATAACATCCGCGAGGCTGTCGCGAACGCTCCAAAGTTGAAGATTCTGAACCACGAAGTGTCTGTATATGGAAAAGACCGCATCAATATCCTTGTGACTATGAGGGAAGGCAAATCCGAGTCTTTGGCGCGTACTGCTGTCTCTGACTATAAAAATTCCGAGCGCAACAACGCCTTGTTTTTCAGAATGCAACACTTGAAGAGAGCTTTGCCTGATGTGGTGATCAAGGGCTTGCCTAACATTTCGCGTGCGGTCATCAACATCAGAGATGACAACAAGAAGGAGTTGTTAGTTGAAGGATACGGTTTGAAGGATGTCATGTGCACAGATGGAATTGTGGGAACAAAGACTTCGACCAATCACGTGCTCGAGATATACGAGGTGTTGGGTATTGAGGCCGCCAGAGCATCGATCATCGGTGAGATTGACTACACTATGAGTAAGCACGGTATGAGTGTTGATCCTCGTCATATTCAGCTCTTGGGTGACGTCATGACATACAAGGGAGAGGTTCTCGGTATCACCAGATTTGGCTTAGCCAAGATGAGAGACTCCGTGTTGCAGCTTGCGTCTTTTGAGAAGACAACTGATCACTTGTTCGATGCCTCGTTTTACATGAAGAACGATAAAATTGAGGGTGTGTCTGAGTGTATCATTCTCGGACAGACCATGAGTATCGGTACTGGTGCCTTCAAGATGGTCAAGACATCTTTTGTCGACGACAAGCACTTGGAGCCCAAGCCTACATTGTTCGAAAATTTATGCCAGGTTCCCACTGCGGCTTAAAAAAAGCAAAAGAAAAAGAAAAAATAAGAATAAAACAAGATATGATTCTTTTGAAAAAATAAACTGGTGCCTTAACTGTATAGAATTTAAATCCAGCATACGTAAACGCGCGACTTCACCCCGCGCCCATAAATACAAATGCGACAAAAAAGCATGCGTATACCATCATTGCATAAGTCATCTCTTAAAACAAAACCTGTCAAATAACGACTAAATGTCGCTGGATTCACATTACTCGTATGTGCATTTCAGCCATGTGAACCAGGCAACATATACGGAGGAGTGGAAGGATTATCATATTCCATATGACGAAATCGACACCAGTCGTTTGTTTGAAGAAACAGCCAACATTTTCCCGCAGTTTCTTCTAGAGGAGGAAGAGGACGGGGCAATTCCGCTCAACTCTTCTGTATTCGGCGCAAAAGTACACAAGGACAAGAACTTGTTAAGGAAAAAAATATGGACTGACCTCAATTTGGATGGTCTCCGCACGGGGCAGAACTCTAAAAGGCTTCCTGATGCATCAATATTAAATTCTCTTTATAGCTCTCAGAATCCTGCCGATGATTTAGCTTTAAATGACTTCCTTTCAAACGGTTTTAACGCCGAAATGACGTTCAACGCGGACGTGCTGGCCTCAAATATGTCCCATGACGAGTTGTGGCTCAACACAACATCAGATTACCTGGCTAATCACACTTTCAGTAATATGCGAATGCGGTCGAATAGTGGCACATACGCGGCGCCTCATCATCAAGCGCCAGCGCCGTTGCAGACTCCCAGGGTGGGCAAAACGCGCCAGCCATCACAGGAAAAGTTCCAGACGCCAATCACGCGTATTGTACGGTGACGCCTGTAAAACATTGCGAAATGCCTAGGTGCTATGCCAAGAAAGGGTTTCGGGTATGAAGTAGGGAGTTGTTCGCCAATATTGATTCGCCGAGCTGGGCTCTTTTCAATGCATGTAACATCTGAAAACAGGCCCTTTAAATCATCCTGAGGGCCTTGCAAAGAGGCGAATTGTTGGCGAGTTCAGCTCTTTCTGTCGGCTGGTACAATACTCTGTGAATTTTGTCGGTTTAGTACGATATTTGTGCGTCAATATCGATACCCGGGACAATATTTATCAATTGCGCAGGCGTTATTTTGTTGAAACCAAGATAATTAGGCTACATCTCAGAAAACATCTTTTTGATCCAAGAATGCGTCTCGCATGTACCCAGAGTGTGGCCTTCTCAATCACAACCAGTGGCAATGTGTTGGTTTTTGGATATCTGGGACGATCACGTGACTGTGAGCTTAGTGTGAAGTTTCTTCAAGCCGTGTGCTGAAGTAGTTTCTTGCGCCTTAAGTCTCGAAATAATGGAGATTTTTGCATAAATCATACACTTCGGACTAAGCTTCGAGTAATCTTAGCCCAACTGTTAAAAGCTGATAACCTTCGCAAGGAGCTGCCTGTGTGCCCAATGCATCTGATACTTTGTTGTGAAATGAACACAATGCTGTTCAAAGGCGAACAGAGTCACATCAAATGAATACTTTGCAGAAGTATCCTTTTGTCTCCATATAAAGTCGCTCAGTGGAGAGTGGAGAGTGGATCATGAACTTACTCATCGAATCACTCACGGTCTCAGGAGGAGTATGTCAGGTGGTTGAACCAGAAGTAGATTTAGCCATGATAATAGTATTGTAACTTATATAGTCAATTCGCTAATCACCCGAGTGACTTGTGAGGAAACCTAGCCCCTCTCTAAATCTAACCTGCCACGTACTAGCTCGTGTAGCCAGACCCGAGTATTCCGTGATTCTCCATTGATTAACATGCTATTCTTGGAGCACCACATTGCCGTCATTGTTCAAAATGATGGTAGCAGGTTACACTTCACCAATTAGAAATGTTTGGGACAGCACCGCGACATCCCGAGGAGTCTAGCCAGACCATAAACAAAGGCATGTCTTAACAGCGTGTAGTCATCACGTGTGCAGTATGCCTAGTGCGACGCGACCCTCCCAAAGCCTCTTTCGTCAAAAATGCTTGCGGCTGTCCCTCCTGCAACAATGGACGAAGTGCAAGGTATCACCAAACTTGCCAAAATCTGCTCTTAGCTCGAGATAAACGAGCTAGCAAGAAACTTATTATAAAAATACCGAAAAGCACTCAGGTCTTGCATTAAATCACATTAGTCTATCATGGAAGACTAATGATTATTTCTCGACCATGAGCGTGATTCTATCGCGCTCGATTTCACTGCGGATCTGGGCCATTTTGAGCTCACGCTTCTTATTCTTTTCAGACCGCCGTTTCATGCGCACAGCGCCTAGTACTAGCAACGCCACAGATTTGAATGTGACTTTCTTCGGCGTCCTCTGAAGTACCGAATAGTCCGGGTAAACACCGCTTTTGGCCATCTTCACTAAATCATCTTTGCAAGAGCGCGAGGAATGGCGAATGGACGAAACCATATACGAGTTGATCGTTGCCAAGTCCATGTATCGCTGTTGTAGCTCGAAAAGCTTGGCCCTGACATACAAGAGCTCGTTTTCCTGTAGTCTAGACTTAGTTGTAGTAAGAGCCTGGCTTGGCTGTGGATTAAGGTTCGCATTTGCGAGCCGGGCCCCTAATTGGTCGATCTGGCTCTGTAATTGCAAATTTGTTTTTTGTGTTTTCGTTGCATCCTCCGCGTTTCTTTGCATGCTGGAAATCTGGCCCTCTAGCTCTTGCACCTTGTTTGCAAGCCGCGTACAGCTCCTGGCGGTTTTACTCAATTCCTGCAGTAAGTTTCTGTTTTTCGATTCGAAGCGGGTTTTCTCCGATTTGGCAAGGCTCAAGTCACTTTCCAACGTGTCTCTGATTGTTTCCAACTCGCTTTTATCCTGTTGTGCGTCATTGAGTGCAGATCTTAGTTCCCGGAGTTTTGCCCGCAAGTCGTCCAATTCCTGGGTCGAATTCTCGAACCGTTTGGCACTGGCACGCTCGAGCTCCATCACAAGATCATGGTTTTTCTTGCGTAAATCCTCAAGTTGTGTTTCCAACAACGCAATTGTCACGGAGTTCGCGCCGCTAGGCATTTGCGTATCATCTTCTTCCATTAGTGCGTCCACTTTCGCTCGGAAATGCTTGACTTCGTTTTGGAGCCTGTCTCGCTCAAGCCGCACGGCAAGAAGTTCCGAGTCATGCTGATACTTGAGTTTCTGCAAGTTTTCCCTGTACTTATCTTCTGCTGCAAAATCCGTCCGATATTCTATGTTGAGTTTGCGGATCCGCTCCTCCAACGCCTCCA
This sequence comes from Metschnikowia picachoensis, assembly GCA_030556465.1. Taxonomy (NCBI): domain Eukaryota; kingdom Fungi; phylum Ascomycota; class Pichiomycetes; order Serinales; family Metschnikowiaceae; genus Metschnikowia; species Metschnikowia picachoensis. The sequence goes on along the minus strand of JAKTUB010000466.1, from coordinate 4,414 downwards.
CGAGGTCTTCCTTATCCTTGAGCGCGTTCTGAAGCTTATTCAAATCGCGCAGTTTGGCCTGCAACTCAAACTCTTTATCCTGGATATCCAACTTCAATCTCGTGTCCTGCACAGAGTGTCCATTGTTGGCGGAACCCCCGCTGCTGGCGATTCTTGCCGTCTGCAACTGCAGCTCCAAATCGCGGATCTGGGCCGTCAAAGCCTCGATTTGCTGTTGCGCGCGGCGGTGCTCTGCTTCCTCGTGCTTGCGATGGCTATCTTCAAGTTCCATAAATGCAGACTCGTTATATTTACGAGACTCATTTAATTGTGTGCGCCGGAGCTGCACGCGCAAGGCTTCGAGCTCTGTTTCTATGCTATGCCTCTCCGCATCACGCCGTTTTTGCTCGCTTTTCACCGCCTCCAATTCCGCCTCAATGCCTTCCATGGCTTCCTGTGTGAGCCCGTATTCTCTTTCGTAGAATTCGAGTCGGTCATGCAAATCGGCATTTTCCTGCCGGAGTCCAGCAGCCCTACTAGACTCTGTGTTTCGCGAGTACACCTCGTCCTGCAACTTTGCCATTTCCTCTTTGAGCGCCATGTTTTCCGTGAAGAGTGCTTTTTCTTTTCCGCGCAATGTATCAATTTGTGCCTGGTAGTGCTGGACTGTTGCCTGGTTGTCGAACGCTCGGTTCCGTTCGTCCATGAGAGAACGCACCTGTGCTCTTAAGTCGTACTCTTCCCGGTCTTTTTCCTTGAGCTCTTTTGAAAGCGTGTCTAGCTTTCGTTGAAGCCTTTGAGACTCCGTGGATTTCTCCTCGCGCACCAGCGCAAGCGCCGCTTCAGCACTCTTTAACTTCAGCCGCCAATCGTCGCTTTCGTGTAATGCACGCTCGAGCCGGGCTTCCGTGTCTCTCAAAGACCTGCTTTTTGTCGACACAGATTCCTCCTTGGACCTCAAAAGACGGTCGATTTCAGCCTTTTTTTGGTCAAGCAGCACCTGCAAGTTGCGGAGCGAGACTTGCGCGGAATCGCGCTCGTTTTCCGCCTGCAGAAGATCTTCTGTCATAGACCGCATCTTCTGTTGTAGAATATCATTTGCGCGCTCCAATTGGGTCAATTTCTCGCTTGCATTTGTAGGGATATCAGAAAGTTGTGCGCGGAGCCGGTGAAGTTCCAATTTCAACTCGTTATTCTCAGTTTCGTACTGAGCCCGTGATGTATCCGAGGACGCTGCAGCGCCTTCCAACTGGCGCAAGAGCGACTGGTTTTGGTTCTGGAGAAACTCAACCTTATCCAAAAGCTCCTGCGGGATCTGCGGCGGCTGTGGGCGGCTGTTTTCATCAACCATTCGTTGTAGTTTATGGATCTCATAATCCTTCTCGTCTAGACTCTCTTTATACAGCCGTTTGAGTGCCTCTACCTGGCGGTTGTGCTCTAAGTCGTTCTGTGGCGCACTGCGGGCCTCACTTTTACTTTTTTCAAGCTCATCTTGGGTTTTTAGAAGCTCCTGCTTCAAAGCCGTATTCTGTTGTACGAGCTCCCATGTTTCTGGCGGCGCTTGCTTCAAATACTGCTTCAAAGTCGCCACTTCGACCTTCAAGTTATAGTTTTCGGTGCGTAGCTGTTGAGAGTCAGCCTGAAGACTTTGAATAGAGCTTTGGTGGGCATCAGGGACATAATTCCGCTCCTCATGCACATTCTGAAGTTTTCCCCGCGAACTCCACCCAGGATTGCCCGCGGGAGCGGTTCCAGCGGCTAAGTCCACGTCATCTACACCCACAGAGTCAAATGGATGGGAAGTTTCGTCAAACGACGACTCGATATCTGCGTTATGGACTTTCTGCGCGGTCAAACCTACCCTGGAGGTCGCCTGTGGTTGGCCGCGGCGTTTCTCAGGCGAGATCACTCGCTGGCCTATCGGAACAAACTCAAGTGCGGCATCCCGGTCACGTGTGAGTTTCGGGAGCCTTCCGAGCGAGAACATTTTGACTTCTTTAAGTTTCTTTAGTGGCTTTTGAAGAGAATACTATATTTCCTGGTTTGTCGCGGAGCGCTATTTACACTCATGGGTAGCGATGCAGAAGCCACGGTCACGTGCATGTGACGCGACGCGACGCGACGCGCGTCTCCCTGGAACCATTCTTTAGTTGCAACCAGTGAAGGAATTATCTGCATTTTTCGCGAAGAATTATCTGGTTTTTTGAGATAATAAGAGATAATTTAAGATAATATCTCAAATATCCAGATAACTCAGATACAAATAACTTTTAAAATTATTTCAGATATTTGAGCAATATCTCAAATAATTTGAGATAATTTGAGATAACTGTAACAAATTTCTAAGGACTTGACACCGCCCTTATCACCGGCTAAATCTTTTGCAAAGCCGAGTCTATTGTTAGGGAAAAAGCTTGTGCAACGCCCCTTTCCACAAGCCACGCGCTTCACGAGCCCTGGGAGATATAAAGCGGGCTGAATTCCATCCTTTATTGTCGACTTTTTTTTCTTCGTATAATTAGCATAGAAATCTCTGCACAAGACTACACTGGACCGTATCAGTAGAACAATCTTTGACGATCATAATGACCTCTAAAAAATGAGTTAGAAGAGCCGGAATTTAAGTTGCCCCTTATTGGGGGGGGGTCAAAAAATGCCTTCGGCTATTGCCAGAGGTGCTTTTTCTTGGGAGCTTCAACCCTTCGTCAACGGGAAAAAGAGATTCATAGAGTGTAAATGTCCAGGCCGTGGCAGAAAATTCAAAGAAGGTTGGAGCATTAATGGGATAAACCTGCAGTCGAACAAGACCAGAATTCCAATTCATGATCACGCGAAACCTCTTGACACCAACCCCGAGCGACATTCAAGTGGTGTGGGCGAACTGCAGTCTAAAGATATCGTCAACTTACAAGACGTGGACGATGGGAGGAAACGAAAGCGTTCTGAGGCCTGAATAGAGCAACGCTCGCTGACTACGAGCGAAACGGAGTGTATTGACAACAGTTATTTGCAGAAGCGAACGGGACTGGAGGATCTTAGTGCCAGTCATACACAGAGGCTGGAAGAAAAGAGCGAAGCAGAGTCTCTAAATACTACACACATTTTACCAGATTCTAGCGATGCAGAGCTGAACGATGCAGAGCTGAACGATGCAGAGACCTTAAATCCAAGACATAGTCTAGAGTTGATCGAGTTAGGAAATAATGATTCCACGCTCAAGGAAGTTCCCATATTCGACAGCGATCTTGGAAGCATTTCCGATTCAAGTGAAGACGAAGAGAATGACTGAAGTACCAGTTTCTGAACAAAATATAACTAATTTCTGAATTCAATGGAGAAGGGTCATACCTCTATAAGTTTGTGACGAAATGATAGCTGAACAGGTTTTTTTGGGCGGAGACAAGACGTAGTCGTACTACACAAGAGTCTCTGAAGAGATGCAGTTAAAATTGTATGCCAGATTATGCCAAATTATCTGTAAATTATTTCAGATATTCAAAAAAGTGAGATAATTTGAGATAATTTGAGATAACCATCACTGGTAGCAACTATGCTGCGCACGATCGTCTCTCTAGAAAGCCATATCTTTCATTATTTTGTTGTAATTTGCTCTACTTAATGTATCTGAGCAAGGAGCGAGGGCCAAATTCGTTAGCCCAGCACTTTACAAAAATACATATTTACTGGAATCATGTCCTTATTTGATGTTCCAAAATATGAGGATCATATACTTTCGGAAGTTGCGTAATCTACCCCTCTGGTAATATCGTTAGTTTTACATTTAATTTGGCTGTGGGATTATCGAGGTCTGAATAGTCAAAATACCATCCAGTCTCTCGATATCAATATAAACTCACATATCGAGATGCTTTCAGATCACCATACCTAAAAGGCGGCGAGTGGAGTTTTCTGTCACCTATATCAGTAACACTTTCTCCGCAGACACCTCCCCATCATTTGTTGATTCATCAACACTTCGACTAGCACGCTCCATGTCACTTTAAAGATACTCCTGTTGTGTCGAATTATACATATCAGCTTTAATGCCCTATTCACGTGAAGATACCTACAGTGAGACCTTCTAAGGAATTGATTCTGTTATCCTGGCAATTTGCTTCAAATGCTAGTCACGAAAATGGGTACGCATCAATTGTATGCTCTTGGGACGTCTGAAATCTATATAATATCCCGTCTGGTCCAAATTTGAGGTCCCTTTTAGCAGTTTCACTTCAGATTCAAAGACACTGCACGTCATTTTCTTGTTTACTTCAATAAACGTCAGGCCTGCTTTCTTGGGACTTTCACACATACCTTGTCAACACCTTTCGCAGGAAAGAACAAAAGGAAAAAGAAAACAATTGAATGAAACTATACGAAAACAAACTTAATTAAACAGGCTTATGCCCATATCCCCCAACCCCCCCTCCCCCCCCCC
>JAKTUB010000465.1:4309-17412 GCA_030556465.1 Metschnikowia picachoensis | reverse complement strand
GATTGGGATAGCTTTCCTTCAAACTTTCGATACTAAAGATTGCTTCCCATAGTATCTGGGCCTGTAATCTTTTGTCCGCCGATGGTAGGTAAAAGTTAATGAGTAGTACTTGTTCGCCATCAGGAAGACGTACTCTCTCGGTGGCGTCGCTCGTGGTTTCGATGACGTGATCTTCTCGCCACAGTCTCGCCACAGTGACGCGATCTTACATGATTTTTCATTAACACGCCACCATACCTTTTTGTTGCCTTATCGAAGACAGGCTATAAATATAGGTATTTGCACTATATTTGAGACCGTTCTGGTTCTATCTCAAAAAAATAAAGTCAGTCTGATTAAACCGAATACACGTACTAGTTCACGAAAGGGTACCGTGAACATAACTCATGACTTTTTTTACTCTTTTTTCTTAGCAAAAATAAGATTAGGGAAAAGTATATCGGTATACCTGCAGAAAAACCCCTAAAATACCTTTTTGGACGAAAAAGTGTGCAGCGAGAACCCATGACCATCCCGGCACCTAGCCTCTCCTCCTTATACCCCCTATTTTTTATGAAACCGGGAATCGAGCCGCGGCTTTTCACGTGGAATTTGAGTGAAAATCTTAATTAATAGATTCTTTCGTCAAATTTGGGAACAAATCGTATCACAAACCTGCGCTGAAATCTCAGCATGTCGATGATAAGTTATAGGTCTTCAAAAAAACTAAACTTTTGGTTGCGACCATTCCAGGTAAAGAGCACTGTTTCCCGTCCGATCAACGTTAGTTAACCTGCCTAGGGCCTTACTGAGTAGTGTAGTGGGAGACCATATGTGAAATTAAGGTGTTGCAATCTTTTTTCCACATTGTTGGAGGTGTGTGTTGACCAGAAGTGCCCAGCCAGACCCTTTTGCAGCCCACCTCTTTTACAACACTACCCTACACAAGGAAGATTTTCAACTTCACAAAAATACGAAATTCTCAGCGTGTCGTTCCTTTCGGAAGTGTTGAGCCAGATCAAAGATGTTATCCTATGATTCGAATGACTTCTGAAAAAAAATAAAAAACGGAAATGTCACCCTCGGTTTGGGACGTATAACAGTGAAGGTCGAATACGATGATTGAAACATTGGAGATGGTAGCCTCAATCAATGCTTTTCCAATCTAAAGCCATATCGATTCTTTCCTTTTGTCGAATCTATCTTTGTCATAATTGCGAAATTCAGTTTTTCCTTCACGGCCATTTCCCGCCCCAATTATCTTCCCTATCCTCGCCCTAATTCTTTTTATTTTTTTTTTAAAGATTCTCGCACCATTTCTTCCTCACTGCCCCAGGCGTCAGTCAGCGCGACCTCGGTGTCTAGAAAGAGGGCCTGTGTCTGTGAAGAGTTTAATAACTCTCCATGCACCAGTGCTTCGAGTAAGTATGCAGTATGAATATTTGTAGTAACGTAGTAATCCTATAGGAAGTAGTAATCCTATAGAAAGTAGTAACTGCCAAATAACCGATACTCATATCGGCCTGGTATGAAATGGGTATAGTTATCCCTAATTCGTAACGTGTATTTTTGCCGAATCTTTTACATAGGGTGGTCAAGAGTGAAATAGCATTGACTTCCAAGAAGGGGAACCCTCGTTTCGGTAAAGTTCATGGACATATGTCATACAGGCACGCAAACGTGACGCGAACCGTCAGCAGTTTCTACCGTGAGGTCCACTATCATGTGGAAATCTAAATGACAAGATGCGATCAGATTCACAAACACACGCAAGCTTGGCATCGAAATTTCACATGTTTCAGGCCAATTTACCTTAGAAAGCCCATGAGGCCAAAAATTGTAAAAGTAATTCATACTGTAGGAATTATGAATTGTACAAAAGCTCGTTCTCATATTAATACTTATCCACCCCTAACTTCCATGTATAACTATACCGGAATTTACTACTTTTGTATGCACTATACCTAATTAGTCGGCTCACTTCCATGCACACCGACTCAGCCTTGTTAAAATTTTCTTAAGACCGTTTTTCTTCAGTAAAAATGCACGCTATTTATAAATTGACGCGGGATACTCTTCACTGTCCGAATCCACACTATCTCGGCTGGTGCTACGTTTATAATCTTTGAGGAAAAAATCATTGTTCGTATTCAACAAACGTACTTATTTTATTTGTGTTTTATTCGGTGTTTCAAGCTGCCCCAAGCTCAAAGAGTCAGAAAAGCATAGTCTCGAAATTTTGACGATCGAGATCAAAGCGGGTTCGAGAATGGTCGCGTAGTCCCGCGTTTATGTGTGGCTAACCCCCAAAAAGCAGACTGGTGCCCGCGGATCAGATCAGATTGCCTGAAAAAAACATCTCCGATTTGCCGGTTCCATATATTCATGAATGTATGTAGATTGTGACACAAAATAGAGTAAATCGAAGACGAAAGAACGAGAAAACGAAAAAAAAAACGATCTGTTAACCAGGAGTTTTCCAATTCCCCAAAATTATCTTGCTCGTGAAAGTCGAATAATTCCATCATTTCTCATTCCCGGACTCACGGGGGCCCACGCCCACGCGCATTTCTGCTCTTAACGAGACTCCAGGTTTTGGCGTCACCTCCGGTTGTGCCTGCCCCATTGTTCCAAACTCCACTAATCAAAACAACAAAAACAGGATCTGGAAAGGCACACCTTTTTTGCACGAGACCAAAATCAAATTCCGCAAAGCCAATACCACTTTTTCTTTGACCCCACAGAGAACCAAGAATAGTTAATTCATTATCTTAACGATCTCATTTGAACGGGTCTTTTTTTTGCTGGCGCGCTGAACCCCGCCCTGAATACCTAAAGCGCTTCGGACTTTGATCCCGAAGTCGATTTTCCCCACATGAAAGATATCTTAAAGAACATTTTTCATAGCCCAGGGTTCCGGGGCCTGGACCGGCATGCCCATCCGCGGATACATCACTCTGTGCTGCCCTGTGAGAGGCTGGACTCACCAGAAATAGTCGCCGGAAGCGAAAAGCCGCCGGAAAAAGCAGAGATTCCGGCTGGAAAGGTCCTGACATCGGCCACTAAACCGACACACGCGCTTCTGATGCTTACGCCCGTGATGCAAGAGCAACTAGACCTACGGCTCGCGTCCGCAGAGAATCCTACCGTGGTGATGGAGCTTGATTTAGACTGCAATCTTATATACGTGAGCAAATCATGGGAGCAGCTAGTGGGCACATCCGTCAAAAAGATTCTTCATAAGCCAATTGCCAACGTTCTCATTGGGTCCAGCGATGCGGACTTGTCAGTTTTCAACGACGCCGTGGCGCAGATGATTGCAGATAATGCCTCATATAAAGTCAAATTTGTCACAGCAACAAACGACGTCGAAGACGCACTGGATATGCAGCTTGTACCGATAGAGGCGACAGAGCTCCAAAAGAGCCCCGACCACGGCGAATTTCTGGGCCGCGACGCGTTTATACACGATTTCACGCTTGCAGATCCCATTGCAGGCACGGATTTGGACCTGGCGTCGACAACAAGCTCCAAGCTATCGAATAACGGCGACGTCATTGAGCTAGAAGCACAGGGAGTTGTGATTTTGTCGCCGACGACCAAACTACCGACGCACACGATCTGGACTGTGCGCCCGTTTGTGCACCTAGACCTTGACCTCACGATCCCGTCTACGTTGGTGGATTTGCTTGGCTTTGGCGCCGAGATATTGGAAGGCTTTCTCGTCAGTCTACGCCAGTCAGGCATCATCGACGAGAATTTTGTGCCGGAGCCAAAACTGGTGTTGTGCCGGATCTGTGAAACTAACTTCCCCGCTTGGTTTATCGAGAAACACAGCGGTCTTTGCTTGCTCGAGCACAAAGTCGAGGAGGAGGTGCAGTTTTGCCACGACTCGATTGCAGAGCAGCGTGAACTTATACTCCACCTTTCGGAATCGCTCTGGCTCCAGCAATGTGACACTGGCAGCGGGCCCGCCACGCCGAGCTCTTCCACAAGCTCCTTGTCCTCGTCGTCCGTGTTTGCACCAGAATACAAAGGGATTCCACTCACGTCTGTTTCCGGGCCCGACGATCATCAAGCACAGAGACTGTCTTCTCTACTGACAAAAAAACTGGCATCATTTCCGTCTTTTCGGCAGTCGCGCAAGTTTCCCTTCGGTATCTTGCAAAAATTGGTGGATTTCTGCGACGAGGCGCTTCTCATTAATGCCGCCGAGAGACTGGAGACAACGGGCGCTTTTGAGTTCTCGCCCAACACCCAGGAGGCGATGCGAACGGTCATGGATTGGCCTTCCTTGGAGACTTCCGATCCGGCGATGCGCGCAATGGTCGAGGACACCAAGTTTTTGGTGACGGAAAAGGTCGAGAACATGTCTCGCTTGCTCGATGTTCTCCAGTATTCAGAGAAGATCAAACAGGAGGTAGACGAGTTGGTCTTAGAATCTGTGGCAGATACCGTGGCGATGATACGCGAAAAGACACGGCAACAAGAGGTTGCAGCCATGGTCCTGAGGCCACAATTTCTGCGCAACCTGCGTTCCAGCGAAAATGCATCTCCTCTGTATTTGAAGGACAATTGGGACCTGCAAAATAAAAAACCTTCTTTACCGTTGCTGCATGACTTTTCAGCCACCGTGCTACATTCTCTGGGCCCACCAACACGGCCGGCGCAAAACATACACTCGCCGCAGCCATCTCGCGTCAGGAGCCCATCAAGTCGGATTTTGGGGGAAGAATTTCAACATGCCGCGGAGTTGAGTAGACCCTTACAGAGTTTCACTCCACAAGACCTTTTGACTGGTTCTTCTGATTTGCTCGATAGCAGAGTCGATAGCAGAGCCTCTTTGTCGCCCAACACATCTGTGGCAAACATTTCACTTGGAGGTATGACCAGTTCGATGGAAGGCTTGGTTTTGGGCTTCAAATCGCCGGAAGATACTTCCTTACACTCATCTATTTCGTCACCACGGCTTCACTTGTCGCCTGCGCCCTACGTCGAAAGGCCAGGCTTATCTGCTCTACAAAGAAACACCAACGTGCATTGCAATCGGAATCTGACGACCCGTCCTTTAAGTGGAGACTACAGCGCATCTCCAATGAAGAAGTCTTGGAATCGAGCCCGCTCTTCGTCTAATTTGCTGCTCCCGCCTCTGGCCAACCCTGATCTACAGACGTCCACAGTTCCATCAATGACAAATCTTTCATCAACGACCCCAATTCCGGGTCCAAGATATTCTTTTTCTTCTATCCGTCCCCCGATCTCACCATTACTTGTCTCGCAACCCACACAAAAAGCAGCGACAGGTGGCATCAAAGATTACGAAATCCTTAAGGCCATCAGCAAGGGTGCTTACGGATCGGTCTTCTTAGCCAAGCGTAGACTTACAGGTGACTACGTTGCTATCAAATGCTTAAAAAAGGGAGACATGATCGCAAAGAACCAAGTGTTGAACGTGCGAGCAGAAAGGGCGGTCATGATGAAGCAGACGGACTCGCCATATGTCGCTCAGCTTCATTGCAGTTTTCAGACTAAAGATTACCTTTTTCTTGTCATGGAGTACTTGAATGGTGGAGATTGCGCCACTCTCTTAAAAATGCTAGGTACTCTTGGAGACAAATGGGCCAAGCGATATATCGCTGAGGTAGTTGTTGGTGTGAATGATTTGCACAAAAGGGATATCATTCATCGGGATTTGAAACCAGACAACCTTTTGATCGATAGCCAGGGTCATTTGAAACTTACTGACTTTGGCCTTTCCAGAATCGGAGTCGTAGGACGTCACACATTCCGGCATCGAAAAAGCAGCGCCTCAGAGCATGGGATCGAGCTTTTCCGGCGAAGCCTAACAAACAACTCCATTTTTCAGAGCCCGCTTGTGAACAGTACAGCAATCGAGTCACCGGAATTGAATCCTTTCACACACAAGCGGCACCTGTCAGTCACACCCTTTTCGTTGTCACCAGCTACCGATCAGCACAAGTTTAGTTTATCCCACGGTCACCTGGCTTCGATGTCATCTTATGAAGCAACACTGGTGATGTCAGGCGCGAAAAAGAAATCCATGTCTCATTTCAGGGCCTCGAGCAATCGTTCAGGATCTGCAAGTAGCGGTATGGACTCTCCGCTTATCAAACCCTCGAATGTGAGGTCTCTATCTGAATCATCCTTTGCTTTACTCGATGACGAGTGCGAGTTTCTGGTGAGTCCTGGTCAGAATGAAGATTCTATCCACTCTTTTGCTTTGTTCGATCCAAACCAAGATCCTGACAATTTAAAGAAATTTGTTGGAACACCAGACTATCTTGCTCCTGAAACCATCATGGGCGATAAACAGGGCGAATATTCGGATTGGTGGTCCATTGGCTGCATCTTGTTTGAGTTTTTGTATGGATATCCACCTTTTCACGCAGAATCTCCCGAGGCCGTCTTCCAGAACATTTTGAGTGGCGAGATTGACTGGCCTGTATTATCTGCGGAGGAAGATATGGAGTTTTGCACCCCCGAGGCAAAAGACTTGATTAAAAGGTTGCTCACATTGGATTATGAGCATAGGCTCGGTTTTCACGGAGCAGAGGAAATCATGCAGCACCCCTATTTCAAAGGTGTCGACTGGAATAGCTTGTACCTGGAAACACCGGATTCATTCATACCTACACTTGATGGCCCGGACTCCACAGACTACTTTGATCTTCGTGGTGCTGACATATCTCATTTTCCTAAAGATGACCCGGAGTATACCGCAATAGAACCTTTAACGAAAAAAAGGACAGATCTGAACTCCGATAGTGGGTCACCGGGCGCATATTTGTCAATGCCCAGTACGCCTACTCATGGCAAGAAGGAGAGGCGTGGAAGCAAATTAGCTGACCCAAGTGAGTTTGGGTCCTTTAATTTTCGGAACTTGAATGTATTAGAGAAGGCGAATAAGGATGTGATTAATCGCTTGAAGTCTGAGCATCTTGAGCATAGATCTAGTTTGTCGTCATCCTCGTCTGAATCGTTCACTCCGGGCCATAGTAAATCTCGTGGTCTGTCGATATCTTCCAATATTGTCAACCTTGGCAGTCCTTTCAAGCGTCCCCTTTCACCAGCATCTATAACGATTGGCCCATCCTCTCCCGCCAAGGATAAATTACCCCAAAGAGTGAACAAAAAGTGGGATAGTGCTACCGGATCTACTGTCAACAGTAGTCGCTCGCGTTCCCTGGCGCCGTCGCTTTCAAGACAGATTTTACTGAGAACAGCTAATGAGCAGTCGCCCTTCAGTTCTGACAACGAAGAAAGTACATCTGCACTTCACAGGGTGCAAAATCGAAGGGACAGTTTGCGGCGTTTGAATAGTTCCGCGAGTGGCTCATCTCAGGGCACTCAAGGGACCCAGTCTCCTCAAAAGGACTTGGCCAGTTTCGTGGCACAGAATGAGTTAGATGTTTTGTATTGCGAGCCAATACCGATTGTGCGCCACACGGTTTCAAAGATTATGGAGAAGCAAGGCTGCATTGTGTTGCCAATTGCAGATGGGGAGGATCTCATACGACGCGCTACTAGTAAAGTCAAATTTGACTTGATTTTCACAGCGCTACGGTTAACGAAAATTGAGGCGATCGATGCCGTTAAGTTGATTAAGTATACCAGCGGTGTCAATTCAAACACTCCAATAATTGCTGTCACCGGATTTGCAAAGGAGGCCATAGACCTGGGCATTTTCGATGATGTGCTTGAGAAACCCGTGGATGGAACAATGATCAGGAACCTCATGACTAAGTTTCATTTTCTGAGCGTCGCGATTGAGTTAGAGCCCGAAGAATGATATGGTAACAATGTTACTTCAAAGCAGTCATCAAGCAGTTTTTGTGCTGTCCTCAGCGTTTGCAGGAGTAGAAGTTTGCTCCACGGTATCGGGATTGAAGAATATCGAGGGCTCAGCTTCTTCCGCATGCGAGTCAATGGGGGAAGACTCCAATTTGATGACCACTTCATCATCTTCCTCTGTCTTCGAGGCAATCTTGGTTTTTTTGGTTGGTGGTTCACTGGTAGATGGGTCCACAGTAGTGGAGTGAGCGGATGAGTTCAAATGATCGGGAATGCCTTCTCTCAAGTAATTATCTCTATACCACTTTAACTGAGAAATGCTCTCCATGATGTCCGATCTGGCCGTGTGGGCCGCCTTTTTCTTTGGACACTTCCTCATAAGAGCAGGGTTGTGACGATATCCGATCTCCATGATTGTTGACACATCTACCAATCGGTAGTGCAAGTGATCAATAACCTGGGGAAACTCCTTCATCATGAAGAACTTGTCCATATGAATCGAGTTACCGGCCAATAGCGACGTGCGGGGCTCACTGATATACGACTGGATATATTCCAAAAGCTCTTGCTGTACTTTTGCTAACGTTTGCTGGGGGTTTGCCAAGATTTTTGCCGTGAGACCCGATTCGCCATGATGAGACACACACCACTCATTCATATTGTCCAAAACTTTCTTTGGTACATAAACGGTACTCTCATAACCTTCCTCATCGATAATATTCAAATTACCATCAGTTATGATGCAGCAAATCTCAATGATGTGGTCCTTGGAAATGTCTAACCCCGTCATTTCACAGTCAATCCAGACCAAGGGCTTAAATATGGCAGGAGACGACAACTTCCGCTTAGTGACTTTTGCTGGCTCAAGGACGGCCGGCGACGGCCTTTTGAGAAAACGGCTTAACAACGAAGAAAACATGGGTTTACTAGCTATTTAGGAAGGCGATGTAGGGACCAAGAACCCAGACACAAGGCCAAATTTCCCCACTGAGATGAGGGTGTGCGCGATCTCCGGCATATTCCTCCTGAGTTTCATGAACGGCCAAGCGTGGGTAGGTCTGCCAATACGTTTCAGAAACATGATTGCAGGGAGGAAACATTGTTTTATTTTGAGTTTTTGGAAGTCTATTGATTGCATCGCGTGAAGTAGTGTCACTATTCTTTTACCAGGAGAAAATGGAGACTTGAAGATCGAGGTCCCGTCACGTGACATACACACGGTGGGAATTAAGGGCTTACGTGTGATATATGGAACGACAAGTTTGCAAAGTTGACGTTTGTTTGACAAAAATGTGAGATCACCCATAAATTGGACGTTTTTGATGAATATCGAGAAAAAAAAAAATAACTTGAAAAGATTTTGACACAAAAATTGCGGATTGGAGGAAACTATGGCTCCAACAGCTTGGCTTTAGAACACACTAAGATGTGACAGAGTCCAATGTTTCGGGAAGAGAAAAACGAAATCAATCTTTTGCGCTGCTGTCGAGAGTTCAAGCCAGGTAGTTTTTTTAACCAAGATCCTTATGCTTGTCTCACTGTATTGATATGTCACACATTATCCCATGTACATTGTGAGAAATGGCCAGCTTGTGCCCCTCAGGCAAACATTTCGTAAAACAATATATACTGTTCTTTTCCTATCCCGATCTAGTCATGGTGCATTATCGAGAAAACCGGCCGTAGCTAATATCACAGCGCCCGAAATCAATGCTCCTGCACACAGCATCATCGTATATCTCCCAATGGGTATCTATAGACTGGTTGATTGGTGAAAAATAGCTTAAAACCCCTCTTTTTGAGCCTAAAAGCCATAAAAGCTCCCTGAAACCCAAAAAAGTTAATATTAATGATATTCCATCGATCACCACCACTCACCTTGATGAGTTTCTGGCTGCGAAACACGACTCCACCAACGCGCGGCCCGTGTTTGCAATTCGCGGTGCTCAAGCCCGCTCGCAGACTCCATCTTGAGTTTAGCCATGATCTTTTTTATTTTTCATACAAACTCCATCCGCTAAACTGCCCACATGAACAAGCGCGATAAGTTTTATTTCTGGTACTTTGTGTTCCATATCCCAATCACGGTATTAATCGACTCTTGCCTTGTGGTGCCCAAGGAATACCGCCTCTCGGTGCAGGCATACCTCGTTGATTTTCATATAGACTTGAATAAGGACTTCCTCTTGCAGAAACCGCCGCTCTGGCTCCAAGTTTTTGGTGCATTTGAGCTTTTCTTCCAGCTTCCGGTGTTTTTCTTGGCCGCGTACAGGCTTTACCAGGGCCGTAGGAACATATATGTGATTATGGCCTTATATGGCTTCAACGCCTCCTTCACTACTGCTGTTTGCTTAGCTTATGTGGTACAATCTGCGCATATATATGGCCTCACAAATGCAGAAAAGTGGAACTTGTTTGCGCTCTATGTTCCTTATCTAGTTATTCCCGCGTTCATGATGGTCGACTCTGCGCTGAGGCTCTCGATCTGGGTGGATGAAGCACAGAGCAGAGAACAGGCTAAGATTGAAAAGAACGGAGCGAAAGCACTCAGGGGGAAGTCTTCTGCACGAAAGGTTAAGAAATCACTTTAAAATGGGGGTTTTTATGCTTCTGGCTCGACCATTCATGTTATGTCATGTTATGGTTAGCCAGATGTGGTAATATGGAAAGCAAGACTGTGTATTTGTTTCAGATCCGACCCGAAATCAGCTCAAATACAAAGAGTCAGTTAGATGTTGGTGATTTTCTTCTTTTGCACCTTACGACTGGTCAAACAAAGTCTCGAGTGACGAGCCTGCGAGACTCAAACCAATATGGGGTCAGTATCAATTCAGTTGTTCTAAACAGGCCGAACAGGCCTTGTTCCTGGAGGATTTAGTGATCCTGTAAACCCTCAAATATGCTGGCTTCATTTCCCCAGCAAAATACATGGCTTGACACTGATTTTTCATCGATTTATCTATGTAATGACTTATGAGCAAGATGCGTAGCAGGGGTGCAAATATCATCCTTCACAGCCCATAGATTCCAAAGCTCACCGAGACTTACTGGTACTTAGCAAGCAACTGGTCGACCAACTCGATGTATTGCGCCTCGGCGTCGGTCTGAGAAGTGCCCTTCAATTCGTCCCAGGCCTGCCATTTGTACTTACCCTTCAAGTCGAACATGCCCGGTTTTGGCGTCGTGTTGTCGCCTGCTGTTGCCTGTTTGTACAAGCCATACAATTTCAACAATTCGTCGTCAGAAGGACGCTTGGTCAAGGAGTTTACGGCTTCTGCCTGCTTGTGTTAGTATACGCGCCGACATCTCGCCATTACCGTCTTACCCCTGCTTTGGAGACATAATACGCACTCAATTCACGTCCTTAAGGGTGATAACAGGCTAATTGGAGCTTTTCTGGAGCACACATACTTTGGCGGTGAATTCGGAGGAAACCATGGTTGTGGAAGAATGTGGTGAGCCAGACACAGAATGTTGGGCCGCGCTGCGAGATATAGGTGTATGTGGTCACGTGACAGGGTTTGGCGCGCCGCTACATGAGCTATGCTTTTGTGGGGAACTGCAGCCTTGCGTTGAGACATGACTAAAGAAAAAAAAAGCCATACATAAGGCAAATTGTGTGAAACAACTCACTTGAGAAAGTGTATAAGTCGTGCTGATTTAATGACAAAACTACAACTGGATGTCCAATAATCGATTTTACCTTTTTGAGTAATTCACGCATTCGAAGAACTTGTGGTGTTTGGCATCATCAACTGGGTTTAAACCTTAAGTCACCTGATTCCTGGCGTGGTGGTTCGCTATCGTAGTTTAATGGAGTAGCACATACACATCTACACATGTTGCTCACGCCAGCAGCCGTTATCTCTGAGTTTTTTTGTGTGATTGCTGATTCGAAGAAAACAGTTTTTATGTGCTCACTTTTGTTTTTCTTTCTTCCCAGAAGTCTCATTTGATCCGGTTCCTTTCTCCCGCCAATTCCATTGTCTGTGGAATTCAGAGGGCAACTCTCTCATAGCAAAGAACGCGATGGTGGGCCCTCTTCTCAACCGTCTCAACCGTAACTTTCCTTACAACAACTCCGAGATTCTTCTCATTCCGTGAACCCTGTAGTCAAATATCGGCATGTGGGGGGGGAAACTGCATTTGGGATATCACCCTACTTAGGTTTCTTTCGCACACTGCCGAGCCGAGGTATCAACTACACTGTACAGTGCATTGAAACAATACCAGCTAGGTTTTTTTATACAGATATAACTTTGCGTAAATTTAGGTACTTTGATTTCCGTTCTTCAATCAGATGTTTCCAGCGAGAAAAAAAGAAAAAACAAAAGAAAGAAAAGAGCCTAAATAGAATGCGTCACTCGAGAAGATGAAATGCGACGTTTGCTTAACGAGGTAGACGATCAAAAGGCAACTTTGCGAGGTGGCGAAGAGTCTTCCTTCCTCAGAATCTTCATATATGAGCCTCATTAATACTGAAACTGGGTCGATGTAGCCACAGGGTTTCCAAGGTAAATCAAGCCAGAGTATTTATTCTCCACTTACCAATCTATCGTGATGTATTCTGGTTTAGTATGTACTTAACAAGTCTCATTTTGCATGATGTGCCACTTTGTCCAATGAAACATTCTTTTTTACAAGAGAAGGAACAATTTTTGCTTTGAAGACCTCAAGTTTCATCAGCCGCCGTCATTTAATTTAAATCATCATTGGAAAGTCACCCATGTGAACACTTGTGTCTAATTTCGAGCTCTTATTCGTCTAAAGGAATCAACCATGTCATTAGGCGAAGACATTTCTCCATATGTGTGTGTCGTGCTTGCAACAGATCAATAATTGTTTTCAATGCACAATGAAGGAGCCCAACCATAAGCCTATAGTCACAGCAGTCAAATACTCATGCACCCAATACTTCAGGATTCGTGCTCTGAAAGCAGCATACCTCTGAGAGGATATGGAATGAATTGACTGCTACAATCACCGAAATCTTCAAACTTCTTCAACTTCTCAAAACCGTGTTTCTCGAAGACTGTGGAAATACCAGATTCTTACTGGCATAGAGTGGTCTTTGTCATTGCCAATTCTAGACATGAGCTGCTCCGCATTTCACGATACGAACAACAAAGTGTTGGCCGGACTCACTTATCATATGCCCCCTTTTCCTGGAAACACAACTAAGTCGGTTAATAAGCTCAAAATGCGATACTTTCACTGGTTACACAAATATAAACAGAGAACAGCTAAAGAATTGCCAATCGATGTACTCGCCACTAGATAAAAATCTGGATCATATGACGCAGGCTTGCTTA